>PVIW01010528.1:7285-22423 GCA_004026585.1 Noctilio leporinus
GGTCTCTACAGCAATCCTCTCAGCGCTGATCACGTCGTCCTCAGCCTCGCCGCTGGGCCCTTCCCGCCTCACTCTCTTCCTCCGTCCGGTCCTGCTGCTCCCGTCTCGGAATCGTCTTCTGCTCCTGGGGGTTTGCGTGCGGGGGGGGGGGGGGGTCCGCCCGTTTGGCGCTTTGTTGCTCCAAGTCCACCTCTGGGTGCTTCTCTTCAGGGCTTTGTCCCTTGATGAGACTTGACGGAGGCCACATCCTCTTCCAGGACTTCTCGGCCCCTCAGCCAGCCAGGTTGCCCTTCCCCGCCGTGCCGCTCGCCTCCCACCCGCTCCGATGGCCCCGCCAGCGTCACTACGCTCGCGCGCATGCGCACCAACGCGCGCCCGGGAGCGTACGCGCGACGCCTGCGGGCTCGCGGGAGCGCCCTCGAACTCCCGCGCGAGCTCACGCGTGCCGGCTGCTCTCCCGGCATCTGGTGACGTCACAGTCTCTCTCCCGCCTCATTGGCTGCCTCTACCAGCATTGGGTGGATGGAGTAGGTAGCCAAGCGGTTGCCCAGCACCACGCGGCGCGCCGCTCCGGAGGTCACAAACCCTGCGAAACTCATGTCGTTATGGCAACTTCTACCCTATCTAACCCGAGGTCTCTGGTTGAATACGCTACTCTCATTGGATGCTTGTCGAGTTAATGCCTGTGGGATTGGATGCCAGAGAACTCTAATCTTCCTTCCTCAGCATTTCTCCTCTCTGGCGGGGTGTCTCCACAAGAACGGCCAATGGAAGGTAGCGTGAGGCGCCAGCAGGCGTGCGGGGTGTCGCGCAGGGCACTGCGATTCAGCCGGCGTCTGCGGACCAGGCGCGCTCTTTCAAGTCCAGTCTTCCTTTACCCCGCCAGAGGGCGCCCGCAGTACGCTGGGCCCTTGGTGGCCTGGTAACTGGTGACGTCACTGGCGAGCCCCTCTGGATTGCAATCAAGTCCTAAGGGAGACCATAGACAGCTATATATATCGCAGGATGGAAAAGCTACGTGGCCAGGGATTAGGTATGACCTTGGTCTCAAATACCTAAATATGCAAAGGGAATTCACCTTTTATCATCTTTTCTAATCGCCATAATCACTCCCAGACATGCAAACTAGTATTAGAGAGAACACCTACCCAAGCTATGGACCCGTGTAATGGACACCTGTTGTGTTTGCCTAACATCTGTTAGCCGTGATTAAAAAAAAACTACTTTATAGACTTTTCTCTTAGAAGTTTTAGGTTTACAGAAAAAATTGAGCAAAAAGTACAGAGGATTCCATATACCCCAATGGATATATGGCATAATGGAATCCTATTATTAACGCCTTGCATTAGGGTGGTACATTCGTTACAATTAAAGACAATACTATATGATTCTACTTTTTTGAGGTACCTGGAGCAGTCAGATTTATAGAGAGAAAAAGTAGAATGGCGGTTGCCAGTGTCTGGAAGGAGGGGAACATGGGGAATTGTTGTTCAATGGGTATAAATAATGTTTCTATTTTGCAATATGAAAAGAGTTCAAAGACTGGTTACATGATGTGAATGCACTTACCACTACTGAACTGGACACTTAACAAAGGTTAAGATGGTAAATTGTATGTTGTATTTTCCCACAGTTAAAAAAATATATTCAACGCACCAATTTGGAGTCTTCGGCAACTTTTGACAATTGTATACAGGGTGGGATCCCCTCCACTACGAAGAGTTTCATGATTCCTACATTTTCATTCATGCCTGTGTGTAATCGTTACCCCGTTCCCACTCCCTCAGCCCCAGGCAGCCCTGATTTAATTTCTGTCCCTCTAGTTAACTGTTCCCTTGTCTACAATTCCATATAAATAGAGTCACATAGTTTGCACGCTTTTGTGTCTGGCTTCTTTCACAAGACATAATGATTTTGAGATTTATCCGTGGTGCTCCACTCATCAGTAGGTACTTCTTTTCGTTGCTGACTAGCATCCTATGGGCCTATCACACTTTGTTTACCCATTCCGGTTGATGGGCATTTCCGTTGTTTCCAGTTTTCCAGATTGGGGCTCTTAGGAGCTGGTTGCTGGGAATGTTTGTGTGGACAGGATGGCTGACTCACATGGTAAACTGGCATTTAATTTTGAAGATTTTACTTATTTATTTTTAGAGAGAGGGGAAGGGAAGGAGAAAGAAAGGGAGAGAAACAACAATGTGAGAGAGAGAAACATTGATGGATTGCTCCTTGTACCCTCCCCTACTGGGGACCGAACCCACAACCCAGACATGTGTCCCGACCAGGAATCGAATGGGCGACCTCTTGCTTTGAGGGATGACACCCAATCAACGGTGCCACACCAGTCAGGGCTAATTTTAAATTTATATTAATAGCCTTGGCTGGTGCAGTTCAGTGGACTGACCTCCAGCCTGCGGACTGAGGGGTCACTGGTTTGGTTCCCAGTCAGGGCACATGCCCAGGTTGCAGACCAAGCCCCCAGTTGGGGACATGAGAGGCAAGGGATCACTGTTTCTCTCACACATCATGTTTCTCTCTCTCTCTCCCTGCTTTACCCTCTCTCTAAAAATAAATAAAATTTTTAAAAAATGGATGTTAATCGTAAACCACTTTTCAAGGTGGGTGAAATGGGTTGAATGGTGACTGCTAAAAGACACACCCATATCCTAATCCCCCAGAACCTATGAATGTGACCTGACCTGGAAAAAGGGCTTTTGCAAATGTAACTAAGTTCAGGCTTTCCGGATAAGATCATCCTGGATTTAGAGTGGTCTCACGTTCAATGACAGGTGTCCTTATAAGGGAAAGGCGGGGAAAAAAAATAAGACAGGAATGATTGCAACCGACACATGTCTATTCAAACAAAACTTGTGGTAAAAATAATACTGTCCGGTTTTCATTTCCCTGCATGCAAACATCTCGCTCCCTTCTGGGACAGCGGATGCTTATAATTAGGCCAGTCAATATTGAGTGATTAATCGAGTTTTCCAAATCACAAATACAGGCTAATAAGATATGAGGTGGGATCCAAAAAAAACTCAGAATTATCTTCTGGAGGGCAGACCCCTTGTAGTACGGCTTTCCCTGATAGTTGAATGTTCTAGGAGCCTTCGGTGTATCAGTGTATTAGTGTATCAGTGTACCAGCTGGCATTTTTGTGAGAGGCTGCGTTCGACATCAGTGATTTTTTCTTTTTTTTTGGAAGACAGTGCATTTGTCCATCTCATGATGGCTGAGTTACAAGCACACCTGCCCACACACTGCTGAGTGTTCAGCATTTTTTAACCAGAAAGAGCATGGCCCCCATGCCCCATCCTCCCTCTTCTTTCGAAGTCATGCCGAGTGACATTTTTGTTTCCCTAGATGAAAAAAGTCCTCAAAAAGAACCATTTTTTTGCTGATGTGGAAGAGGTGAAACGAACAAACAAATATGACAGAAGCACTAAATGGCATCAAAATCATCAAATTCAAAACCGGTTTTCAGCAGTGGGAAAAAAAAATCTCGATAGGTGTATTGCATCAAATGGAGAGTACTTTGAAGGTGACTGAAGTTTAAACATGTTCACATAAACACACAATTTTTAAGAAATAAATTCCATTTGGGGATTCCCCCCTCATATGGTAATCATTAGCAATTATTATTTTTTAATTTTTAAAAATTTTATTTATTATTTTTAGAGAGAGGGGAAAGGAGAGAGGCAGAGAGGGAGAGAAACATCAAAGTATGGTTGCCTTTCACCTGCCTCCAGCTACAGACCTGGCTGGAGACCTGGCTGGAGACCTGGTTATGTGCCCTGGCTGGGAATCGAACCAGCGACCTTTGGGTTCACAGGCCGGTGCCTATCCACTGAGCCACCAGCCACAGCATCATTAGCAATTATAACCACCATTATTATCAATATTAATAGCTAACATTTGACTCAAGTTACTATATGCCAAATACTATGCTGTCTTGTTGCATTATTTTATTTAATCTTTATCACATTCTTATGAAGTAGGCCTTATCATTTTGTCCACTTTACAGTTAAAGGAATTGGGGCATCAGTTGATTATAAAATTTGCCCAAACTCACACAGGAACGAGGGATTTGAATCTAGGCTGTCTGACTTCAAAGCTCCATAGCCTTCCAGATAAACTCTTGCTCAAGATGGTGGCACCATCAAATATTACAGCGAGTAAACTAGCTGCCTGTCCAAGAAACCAGGAGACTATGGCATCAATTTAAAGGTTAAGTTTCTTGGCATGATGGAATATCTTCTTATGCCTACGATCAAGATATTTATTAGGTTAAGATTAACCTGCAAGTCTTGTGGATGCTAATAGGCTGCCCTGCTCACCCTTACGCTAAACGGCACAAATGATATTGTACTTTTATAACCTTGACATTTACTAGGGTTTGAAAGTGCAGTTTGCTCCTTGAGAAAAGAATAAATAGACTCCTAGTACAATGAAAATAAATAGTTTTATGTGTACATAAGAAGAGAAAGGCAAAGGAAGATTTGAAATAGAGAAACGCAGGAGGTAAGAAAACGTGAAGACGGAAGCAGAGGTTGGAATGAGACATTCAGACCTCTGGCTTCCAGAACTACGAGAGAATACATGTGCTATTTTCAGCCAGCCAGTTTGGGGTAATAGGTCACCACTGGCCCTACCTAGCAAACCAAGGCAGCGGTTGTACCATTTTTCCTGGTACAACTTGCTGAAACGATGGGTATGGGCAAGTGGGTATCAATTAATGCCAAGTGGCCAAGAGAGGACCGTCCTGCGCATTGATGACTTTGAAGGACTGTCTGCTGCCCGCTGCCATGTGCTGTTGTCAGGGCTGTCAACCAAGGGACTCATGTTCTTTGCTAAAGGAAGGAATGAGTTCGGGAAGTGAATTCACAGCTGCCTAAGAAAAGGTGAGATCCTGAGGGGGCCTGAGCCAATCCCAGGTGGGATGGGCAATGGGAGGGCAAGTCAGTCATGGCAGGGGATGGGCCCAAGAGCAAGCTTGCTCCCTGGACACATGATTAGCTTGAGGTGGCCATCCAACACCCAAGCGCAGCCAATCAATCCTTTTCCTGACTCGCTTCATCTCTTGTGTGTGTCTCTGTGTGTGTGTGTGTGTGAAAGATAGAGGAAACCCCGATGCTGCTGCCTCTGAAGTTATCTGCTCTGAAGGTGACGACAGCCTCCCCTGTCTGTGTTTTCCCACTGACAAAGCCCACACCCGCGACGGAGACCACAAATGACAGATGCTCACTTTCTTGGACTCAGGGAACGCCACGGAACCCAGTTCTAGCGAATGAGAAGTGAGAACACCTCTGGGGAGGAAAAAGACGAACCCATCGGGGAGGCCCCTGCCCACATGTCCTACTTCAGATGCCACTGTGTGGGGACAGAATGGGCGGTGCGTGTGCACACAGCACGTACCCGTGCGGGAAAGGCAAACCGACTCTCAGAGGGCCCAACCCACATCAGCGGGACGAACCCTGGGACTATGTGTCTTCGAAAGATTTGTTATTTGGGCAAAAGCAACCTGTCACTGCAGCTCTTTCTGTTGGCAATGCCGCTGAAGGCACCGTAACAGATGCAGCTTTATAAGCCTGGAGCTCCGGGTGGCTATTTTATCACCGTTGCAAAGACCTGCTTGACAATCAAGTCAATAAAGAGCTAAGCAGAGTCACTTGAACACCTGGGTCCCACCATGGCTGACCCAGGTCATCCTTCCATACTCTCACGCTTGCCATACAGAGGTCTTCCGATTCTGCTTGTGGTTATTTATGGTAGTTTGGGCTGCATTTCGTGTTCTATAATGCTCGTGGTCTTGGCCAATGTCACATTTACACACTATACAGATCCATGAGGTTGCCAAAGGTCATCCCGCAAGCGGGTGGGACATTGATCTGAACCCAGAACCAAGATGCTTCAGCCCAGCTGCTGGGTCCCAGACAGGACAGGAGCCCCAGGTGGAGTGAGACCCACGTGTGTGTTTATTCTGGTGTCGATAGCAGCAGCAGTGGGTGGGTTGGCCAGACTCGGGGTGTGGCGGACAGGAGGGGCCGACACAGGCACGGGTGTGTCTGAGTCTCGGGGAACACGGAGGGTTGGTCCGCCGACATTCACGGTGAGAACGAGGGTCAGACACCACGTCTTGAACAAACAGCAAAGAGATAGACAGACAGACGGAGGGTTTAGGGGGCTGGGGTCCCTCAGACATGCACGGCCCCTCGCCTGGAAGGGGAGCCCCAGGGAAGGAGAGACAGACACCATGGAGACTGAATGCTCCCCACCCTGAAACAGGGAGCCGGGCTCGCCTGCCTCCCACCCTCACGCCTCTGGGGGTAGAAGGACGAACTGGCCCAGGACCGCCCCGCACCACGCAGCTCGGACGTTATGGCTTGAGGAGATGAATTCACGGTCCGGGCAGGAAGGGATGGGATCCTGAGGGAGCCTAGTCCAGTGCTGGGCCTAGGCCAGACCTGCAGGGCCGGGCAGGGAGGAGATGTCAGAGATGGCAGCAAGCTCATGGCCTGTTGTAGCTCCATGATCATCGGGAATCCTGATCCCATGCCCCTCCTCCCTCAGATCCAGGGGTCCAGGCCCCCAGCCCTTCCTCCCTCTCCTCTGGGCTCCTTACCCCTCACTCTGAGTTCTCTTTCTCTGACAATCCTTTGCTGCCTTTTGTGAAGCTGGTCAAAGTCTTTTCCTGAAATGGAAAATCCAGAAGGTTCAGGATGGAGGGGCAGAGGCAAAACAATCACTGATCATCAACATCATAAAACACCCATCCTGCCCTGGCTGGTGGCTCAGCAGATTGGCACTGGCCTGCGAAACCTGAAGGTCGCTGGTTCAAATCCCAGCCAGGGCACATACCCAGGTTGCAAGCCAGGTCTCCAGCCAGGTCCGTAGCTGGAGGCAGGTGAGAGGCAACCACACATGGATGCTTCTCTCCCTTCCTTCCTCCCTCCCTGCCCTTCTCTCTAAAAATAATGAATAAAATCTTGAAAAAAAAATACCCATCTTGCTTTTCCCTTCTCACTCAACTCTGAAACAATGGGGCAAGTGGCGTGACAGTCCCCTCCTGCAGGTGGGAAAACTGAGGCACAAAATAAAGTCACTGGAAAGGTGAGGAGCAGTGAGGCCGCAGGGGTGAATGGGACAGACTGTGTCTGGTTTTGGGGGGCTCTTTGTGGGGGGGCTAGGGAGCTACTGGGGGGCAGGGTCGGCTCTAGAGATAAAACGACCTTCGGAGGCCTCATAGAAGTGTTGGCTAAAAGTCAGGGTCAAGGCCAGACTCAGCCGGGGTTCAAGGTCTCTCTGCACCCCAGCATCGCCGGGATGAGTACACCCACAGACGCTGCTGCAGCCTGTGCAGTGAATGAGTGAGTGGATGAGAAGGATGAGTGCCAGAAGGAGGGAGTCGCTGCCATCTGTCGGTCTAAGCGGAGTTACAATCTTCTGAAAATTCAGATCGGAGTTCCAGGCTCAGCTGCTTCAATCCCTCCCTAGCCTGGAAAAAGGCCCAGAGCAGGGCGGGGCTCGAGGGAGGCAAGTTGAGGAATCCACCTCGGCGCAAAATTTAAGGGGAACCCAAACTTGGCAGTCAAGATCAATACTGTTGGAATACGATATATATTTCACTTATTTATTTGTAGAGAGGGGAAGGCGTGGAGAAAGTGAGGGCGAGAAGCATCAATGTGCGGTTGCCTCTCACATGCCCCCAGATAGGGACCTGGCCGGCAACCCAGGCATGAGCCCTGACTGGGAATCAAACCAGCAAAGCTTTGGATCACAGGCCAGTGCTCAGTCCACTGAGCCACACCCAGCCAGGGTGGAATGCGATACTTCTTAAAAATCAAAATTAATGAAAAAACATCTCTGATGAAGGAAATATAAAATTGAATAAGGGCCCATCCCATGAGATATCAGACCTTGAAATTAATGTTTAAAGTGTACCCCACGTTTTTTTTCTGGAACATGAAAATAATCGAAACATGGAAAAAATGAAGCGTAATGATGGAAATTTACGTAATTTTACATTTAAATGTTTTACTTACACCTTAAATAGAATTTGGTATAATTTTACTTTCTTGGCAGCAAATATATATATATATATATATATATATATATATATATATATATATATAATTTTATATATATATATGTGTGTGTGTGTATATATATATACACACACACACACACACATATATATATAGCTTAAATCAACTCCTTTGTTTTTCTTGGTTTCAAATGAAAGTGTGGCCATGTTTGAACATTTCTCTGGACCACGTGCCCATCTTAAAGTATTTTTTAAAAGATTTTATTTATTATTTTCAGAGAGCGGGGAAGGGAGAGAGGCAGAGAAGGAGCGAAACATCAATGTATGGTTGCCTTTCACCTGCCTCCAGCTACGGACCTGGCTGGAGACCTGGCTTGTAACCTGGTTATGTGCCCTGGCTGAGAATCGAACCTTTGGGTTCACAGGCCGGCGCCTTATCCATTATGCCACCAGCCAGGGCATAAATGCTTTTTAATTAAAAAAAAAAAGTTTGGCCCTGGCTGGTGGCATAATGGATAAGACGCCGGCCTGCGAACCCAAAGGTCGCTGGTTTGATTCCCCAGCCAGGGCACATAACCAGGTTGCACGCCAGGTCTCCAGCCAGGTCCGTAGCTGGGGGCAGGTAAAAGGCAACCATACCTTGATGTCTCTCACCCTGTCTGGCTCTCTCCCTTCCCCTCTCCCCAAAAATAATAAATAAGTTCTTTAAAAAAAAAAGTTTGTCCAGCTGATCCTGGAGTGACCTCTAAACCTCATGTGATCTGCCCTGCCCCTCTCCTCTCTGCTCCAGGCTCACCCGCCTGCACTGACCTCTGGCCTTTGGTGGCAGCCCTGCTTCCAAATATGCCTGGCACATGCTCTCTGCAACCTTCTCTTTCAAACCTCCACCTGAGCCCATTCCCTTGCAACCTCCAGGCCTTTGCTCAATGTCACCTCCTCCTAGAGGCCCTCTTGGAATCCCTACAGGGCAGCCCCATTCCTTTTATTTTCCAGATGTCCAAACTTTTCAGATCACAATCCACAGGACCCAAAAAACAAAATTGACACCATGACCCCTACCATGGGTAATCCCTTGAGAAAGTTTCAATTCTCTTGTATTTTGGCTTTCTTTTCTTATTCATTAAAAAAAATGTTGATCAGTGGGTAGGTGCCAGCCTGTGAACCCAAAGGTCACTGGGTCCATTCCCAGTCAGGGCTCATTACCAGGTTGCAAGCCAGGTCTCTAGCCAGGTCCTTAACCAGAGGCAGGTGAAAGGCAACCATACATGGATGCTTCTCTCCCTTTCTTCCTCCCTCCCTGCCCTTCTCTCAGAAAATAATGAATAAATTTTTTTTTTTAATTAAACATTGTTGATCCTTATCCAGTAAACCACAATCCATACATTTTCACACCCTGCTTAAACAAACAAACAAACAAAAACCCCAACCCTGCTCCAATCTATCACTCCGTTTTCCCCCTGTAGTTTGGACTTAGCGTCATGAGAAATAATAACAACAGTAACCGCCATTTGCTGAATCCTTATGAAGAGGCCGATACTTATTTCAGCACTAACTCACCAACTCCCTCTATCTCTGTGAACCGTAGATGCTACGTACAGCCCCATTTCCCAGCCGAGAAAACTGAGGCTCAGAGAGGTTAAGTAACTGGTTCTAAGTCACACAGCAAATGGCGGCAGAGCAGGTGTTCGAACCTCCCGCCACCGGATTCTAAAATCCAAAAGACGAGCCGCGTTGGGTGGATGGCGCCCCACTCACCTCCACCAGCTGATGCCAGTGCTCCACGGGTTTGCGGGGGTTGGCCAGCATCTCCGCCCAGTGCTCACGGCCATGGGGGTCGGCAGCATCAGGGCCCACGCGGCACACGCCAATCACCTCGTTGTGCCCGATGCTGGGGATGGGGTGGGGTGTGGGCCGTAAGCACCGGGGAGACCAGAGACGAGCCTGCCCTGCTCCTGCCCGTGCTCCCAGGCCATGCCCCTCACCAGTCATAGTCGACCACCGCGATGCTGAGCCCCACGTTCTCCACGCTCTCGGGGGCCACATCGAACACCAGCGCCTCGTTGTAGGTGGGGTTCAGCGTATTCTTCTTGATGGAGGTCTTCCGCTTCTTGAGCCGCCGCCCCTCGCTGATCAGGGAGGCCTTCACGTAGGGGTCTGGGGGTGGGCAGGGAGACCGCTGAACCTCGACTTTCTCCCTTGGACCCCTCCCCTCAGCCCCCAAAGGTCTGGCTCCCCAGCCTTTTCTCCCCCAGTCCCCTCCCTCCTCAGACCCAGGAGTCCAGGTCCCCGTGCCCCAAACCCCCCAGACCTCAGCGCCTCCTCAGAACCCACCTGAGAAGCCAGTGAGGTCCATGGCTTTGAGGTTAGAAGCTTTGATGATGGTCACGGTGAGGCGCCCAGCCGTGGGGAGGTAGCAGAGAGAGAAGTTCAGCTCCCCGAGATCTGCCTTTTCCTGCAGTTGGGAAAGGGGGTCAGCGATGCCTGCCTCAGTCTCCCCATCTCTCCCCGACTTCTCTCCCATCACAAACCTCCAGCACTCTCCTCCTGTTCCCCACCCAGGGCTCAGGTTTCCAATCCCCTTCACGGTCTGACTCGGGGCCAAGCCTGGTGACTCCGGGCCACAGCTGCCTGCCTCAGTCAAAGCTCACTTGTTCTGCAGGGAAGAGGCGAGGGCTGGAGGTGGGGGCAGGGGGGCGGGAGAAGGACACGCAGAGCCAAGGTTACAGGAAGACATAGACGGAGGCAGAGACCAAAACACTGAGAGATGCAGTCAGAAAGCCAGACCCACAGAGTTCTAAAGTCAGAAAGACAGAGTCCTAGAAAGATGGAGACCCAGAGAGAGTCAGAGTCCCAGGACCAGATCGGGGAGCAGAGGCTGCAGAGAGGACGGGGAGCACAGAGTCCTAGGGAGGAGCCAGAGTCCCAAGGGGCAGGACCAGGCATCCGGAGGAAGGGAGACAGGCTTGGTGGGGAACTATGGAGACCGGAAAGCAAAGGGAGGAGCGAAACCCCAGGAGACAGAGAAACAGGGACCTACCTAGAGAAAGAGACAGAGACCCAATAAGACCGTGAGACCAAGAAGAGACGCACAGAGAAATCAAGTCTTAGAGAGGAGGGCAGGAGACCCACACAGGCCCAAAATGAGGCTCAAAGGAGATGAAGTCTCCCAAGCTGACAGGGATGGACACAGAGCAGAGGCCAGAGTTAGCCAGGACCCAGACGTGCCCAGCCCCATCTAGGCCCTGGTCCTGGTCCCCCATCACTCCCCTTGCCCCAGGCTGTTCCCGCCTTTCAACCTGCAAGCCTCAGCTCAGTTGTCACTTCACCCACAAGTTCCCAGAGTCCCTGCAGCCCGGACCAGGTGCTTCTCCTGTCCCTCACAAAGCTGGCCCCTGACAGTGAGCTGGGTGACAACCTAGACCTGGAGCTCCCGAGGACCGTCTGGGGTCCCTGGGCCCTATCCCTGCAAAAAGAACTCAGTTGTTGGAGACATGAATGAGTCCGTGAATGAATGGAGACCCTGAGTCATAACTAGGGAGGGAGAAAATGAGAAATGAAAGACGCAGGAGACAAAGACAGATGCAGGGAAAGGGCCTGTGGGTGGGACCGCCTCTGGTCATGACGGAATGGGGAGAGGTGGGACAGATGGGGGCCCTGGGGACAATAATCCTGGAATTAGGCGTGTGACTCTCAGAGGCCAGGCCTGGAGTAAGCAAGCAGACCAAGGAGAGCTCTGTGAAGGGGACAGTCAGAGCCACGGGACTGATTCCACTATGTCATTGTACCTATGGGGAAACTG
Organism: Noctilio leporinus; assembly: GCA_004026585.1. Classification (NCBI taxonomy): domain Eukaryota; kingdom Metazoa; phylum Chordata; class Mammalia; order Chiroptera; family Noctilionidae; genus Noctilio; species Noctilio leporinus. Next base: position 19,129 of record PVIW01010528.1, read on the forward strand.
AGGCTCAGAGAAAGGGAGGAACCTGATCACGGACACCCAACAAAAACCTAGGAGCGGGGCTGTGGGAAGGGTTGGCACCCAAGAGAATAAGGTTCCGGAAGGTGAGGATCATGAGACATGAGGAAGGAGGCCGGTGGGTCTCATAGTCTGAAGGCTGAGGAGTTGGGGGTGTCAGGATACTAGGCTCCAAAATGTCTAAGGCCTGGCGGACCAGGCTCTGAAGATGCAGGCGGAGAATGCGAAGACACAGGATGAGGTTCAGTTAGAGAGTTTGGAGGTCAAGGGTTGGGAATGTGAAATGGTAAGGGATCGGAAGGGTTGGAGGGCACAGGAAGTCTGAGAAGTGGAAAATCAGCAGATTGGAAGGGGAAAGAAGTTGGAAAATCCGAAGCCGGGATTCTGGGGTCCGGAGGTTGGAGGATCAGGAATCTGAGGTCGGAGGGCACAAGTCACGGGGCATAGCGTGACGTTTTAAGCTTCCTGGTAGGTGCATGGGCATCTATTTTAGTTTTCTCAGCCATAACTATCACATGTCAAGGCGGAGTCAAAACTTGGGAAACCTGGGGCCCAGGCGTGATGTTACTCTTTGGCCAAGTGTGGAGGGCTTGGAGGTTGGTTCCCTATTCTTTCTTGTATACTTGCAATATTTTGCAGTAAAATAAAATAAAAATAAATAAAAATCCGGGGTCAGCCTGGCCAGGTAGCTCAGTTGGCTGAAGCATCACCCCAAGGTTTCGGATTTGATGTCTGGTCAGGGCGCATATAGGAGTCACCCAATGAGTGTGTAAATAAGTGGAATAACAAAATCAATGTTTTGCTCTCTCTCAAATCGGTTTTCAAAAAATTAAGGAAGGAGGAGAGGAAGGGAAAAAAGAAAGGAAGGAAGGAAGGAAGGAGGAAAGAGGAAAGGAAGGAAGGAAGGAAAATAAGGAAGGAAGGAAGGAAGGAAGATAGGAAGGAAGGAAGGCAGGCAGGAGGGGAGGAAGGAAAAAAGAAAGGAAGGAAGGAAAGAAGGAAGGAAGGAAAGAAAGGAAGACAGACAGGAAGGAAGGAGGGAGGAAGAAAGGAAGAACAGAAGGAAGGAAAAAAGAAAGAAAGGAAGGAAGAAAAGAAAGGAAGGAAGACAGGAAGGAAGGAAGGAGGGGAGGAAGGAAGAAAGAAAGGAAGGAAGGAGGAAGGAAGGAAGGAAAGAAGGAAGGAAAGAAAGGAAGACAGACAGGAAGGAAGGAAGGGAGGAGGGAGGAAAAAGGAAAGGGAGGAAGGAAGGAAGGAAGGAAGAATGGAAGGAAGGAAAAAAGAAAGAAAGGAAGGAAGAAAAGAAAGGAAGGAAGACAGGAAGGAAGAAAGGAAGGAAGGAAGGAGGGGAGGAAGGAAGAAAGAAAGGAAGTAAGGAAGGGGGAAAAAGAAAGAAAGGAAGGAGGGAGAAAGGAAGGAAGGAAGGAAGGAAAGAAAGAAAGGAAGACAGGAAGGAAGGAAGGAAGGAAGGCAAGAAGGAGGGGAGGAAGGAAGAAAGAAAGGAAGGAGGAAAAAGGAAAGAAAGGAAGGAGGGAGGAAGGAAGGAAGGAGGAAAAAAGAAAGGAAGGAGGGAGGAAGAAAGGAAGGAAGGAAAGAAAAAGAGAAAGAAAGAAAGTAAGAAAGAAAGAAAGAAAGAAAGAAAGAAAGAGAAAGGAAGAGAGAAGAAAGAAAGAGAAGAAAGAACTCCGGGTCAAGAAGTCCGAAGGCTGAGAGTCCGAGGACAACGAGGCTGCAAACCAGCACGGAGCTCAGGGGCCACTCACCGAGCCGCCCTCCACGATGTCCCGCCACAGCGGGCGGTCGGGCGGCTGCTCCGCCAGCTCCAGGAGGTTGTCCAGCACCACCTGGCCGATGAGGTCGTGCCGCGAGAAGCGGTCGAAGTCATAGACGCTGAAGTGCAGTTTGCGCTGGGCCAGCTCGGCCAGGGGCACCGAGAACTGAAATGTCTCATTGAACACGGGGTTCAGGGTCTTCCTGTGCACCTGGGGGTGGTGGGGGGAGACAGACACCATGCTCAGCAGCCCCTCCTCCCCCGGACCCGGGGGTCCAGGCCCCCAGCTTCTCCTCCGTGGGGTCCAGTGTCCATCCCACCGCCCCGGACCTTGGTCTGAAATTTTTTCTTGCGGTCGGGCAGCAGGTAGATCTTGACGTAGGGGTCTGAGAAGCCGTTGGAGTCCTTGGCGGGCAGATCCAAGGCCTGCAGGATCCGCACCACCAGCTGGTCGGAGCCGTAGAGGTACCGCAGGGCAAAGCTGATGCGGCCGCACGGAGCGCCCGCGCCCGCCTCTCCGGAGCCGGGGCCCCCGCTGCCCCGCCAGCTGCCAGGCCCGGTTCCCTGGTACAGCTCCGGCTTGATCTGTCCAATGAGCTTGGCTTTTTCTTCGCCGCCGGGCAGAGGTAAGGGCAGGGCAGGGGGCCGCTCCTCACTGCTGGGGTCCGGCTGGGAGGTTAGGGTCTGCTGGGTGAGGGGCCGAGGCAGGGCTGGGTACCTGCAGAGAATGGGGGAGACAAAGGTGTTGTGGGTGCCTCTGATCACTGCATCTGAAGAGGGGGGGCGGCAAGCCACTGGCACTCTCTGAGCCTCAGTTTCCCCATCCATATGGGAAGGGGGTAGCCCCTTCTCTAAACTAGCTCCAGCCCACACCTGGTTGGGTAACAGCCTCCAGAAGTCTCCTGGGAACTCAGAGTCACTTCTCCATGGACCCCTGGGGCCGCACATGGCCTGGGTCCCCTCAGCCCTTACCTGCCCTTCTCCAGGGCTCCCTGACCTCTCTTTTCTTTTTGTCAAAAGGAGAAAATTATAGGTCCATCTCCTCGATGTACATAGGTGCAAAAATTCTTAAAAAAATATTAGCAAACTGGCCCTGGCTGGTGTGGCTCAGTGGATTGAGTGCCGGCCTGCAAACCAAAAGGTCGCTGGTTCGATTCCCAGTCAGGGCACATGCCTGAGTTAGAGGCCAGGTCCCTAGTCAGGGGCATTCAAGAGGCTAACGGAGGTTTCTCTCTCTCCGTCCCTTCCTCTTTCTAAAAATAAATAAAATCTTAAAATATATATATATTAGGAAACTGATTCAACGTGCTCTAAAAAGATTCACACCGTGACCAAGTGGGATGCAAGGATGGTTCAACATCCGTAAACCAACCCACGTGACACATTCCAATCCACAGCGGCAGGTCCCGAAGCGGCTGTACTGGAGCCCTGGCCTGGCTGGCTGGGCTGAGACAGCGATTTGGGGACACACTTCCCCTCAACTGTGAGTGACCCAGGGCGGGGCCTGTC
>PVIW01010528.1:22523-33927 GCA_004026585.1 Noctilio leporinus
CTCTAGGCTCCTCCCCACCTTCTATCCCAGACCCAGGGGTCTGCAGCCCCAGCCTCCTTTATCCCCAGGATCCAGGGGTCCACACCGCAAGCCCTCTACTGGCCCGGACCCCGGGAGAACATAGATGGGAAACCCACACAGAGGAGGAGCAGACGTTCAGGGGGAATCACAGCCCAGCACCTTGCCTCACCTGGTGGTGGGTGCCAGGCTTGTGACCTGCTGATGGGACTGGGCACTGGGCAAGCCCCCACCACTGGGGGGCATCAGGAGCAGTCCAGAGCCGCCCCCACCCTCGGAGGGCAGCTCCGGAGATGTCTGGCTCGGTTTGACCCCGGCAGCTACGGCAGCTGCGGCCGCGGCCTCCGGATATGAGTCCATGTCCAGGTAGGAGGGCTCAGGAGGCTCCGAACCCCCCAGGCTGCCCGGCTCCAGCAACTCTGAGAAGGGTGGGTGGTGAGTGGTGTGGGCATGGTGGTGCGGGCCCCCCAGCAGGGGATGGCCACCCAGGCCAGCCCCCAGGTGGTGCCCACCGCCACCTACGAGACCTGCCAGCCCGACTCCGGGGCCTATGTCTTTCCGCAGGGGGCCACCGCCCACTGCGGAGCCTCCCTTGTCCCGCCAGGGTACCCAGCACAGCTTCCAGGACACGAAGAGCGAGACACCCAGAAGGACGATGCCACAGAAGGTCACGATCACTGACAGCAGGCTCACAGAGATGTCTGGAGAGAGTGAGGACAGAGGCCAGAGGTCAGGGTGGGGGTCACAATTTACCTTCCCCCTGCAATCTCCAAAGAGCTAGGCTTTTAAAAGTTATTTTAAAAAAGCCAATTCCTAGTATTTGCCGTGCATTTTCCAACGCGATTTTTAGAAGTGTTTTGGTTTAAACTCCATCATCCTACAAGGTCAGTATTTTTATGTCTTTAAATGCTTTTTAAAGAAGATTCTTTTATTAAAACTGGATGTTTTTCTGTAACCATTTTAAAGATGAGGAAACGGAGGTACAGAGAGGTTGAGTGACTTATATAAGGCTACACAGTGATGGGTCTGGGATTTGAACCCAGCAGAAGGTCTTCAGATTTTATTCTTTATCGCTAGCACCCAATGCCTCTCTGTAAGTGGGTACACCACCTGAGATAGGCCCAAAGTCCCCCAAAATGCTCAGAGGTGATCCAAGAAAAGAGGGCAAGTCAGAGTTCAAATCCCAGCTTGCTGTGTGGCCTTGGGAAGGTGTCTTAACCACTCTGAGCCTAACATGTCCCATTTGCTAGACAGGAAAAAGCCATCCTGCCTCTCTGGGACACCGGACCCCAGAGCCCACTGTTCTCCACCATTATGTCACCATCCCTCAATATGTCCCAGGCAATGGTAGTTCAAATGCGATTTACTAGAATAAATCTTGCTGGGCCCTATGAATGAATCGAATCCACCCCCACAGCCAATGCATCCTGACGGCCTATTACGTACTGATGGGCCTTTCAGAGAAACCCAAGTACAGCCCAGTTCTTGAACCAAAGGTTCTGGCTCATTCCATCATGAGGACCAGAAGTGGGGCTTTTCAAAAACAACCCTCAAGCTGAGTGGAATGGCTGTATCCTTCTACTTCAGGGGCCTCTGGGTGGTAAGTTCTGAACTGTCCGGTGAACCTACTTAAGTCAACAGCCCACTGCATTGATCCTCACAACACTCTGGAACCTGAAGGTAATGTATCCCATTTTACAGGTGAGGAGACTGAGGCTCTGAGAGAGAGAGAGAAGGTGACCCTGCAAGGCCATAGAGTGAACGGGGGCAGGACTCTGAGTCCCCTTCCCCCACATCTACTGAGCTCTGGAGGCCTGCTAAAAACCATAATAAGGACATTCCAGCCTCCTGAACAAGGGGAGAGCGGAGAAAAGGGGTGAGTTTTGGAGAACAACACAGAGAAAAGAGACACCTGAACAGATTTAGTCCCTGCTGCCAGTCTGACCCAGACTGTCTGCAAGTCAAGGCGTCAATCCTCAAACTCTAATGGATTTCTCCTTCCTGGACTGGGAGCCACCAGGCCTGGCGAGGCAGCGGGGCTGCGCAGTGAAAGATTCGCCTGCCCAGAGAAAGGCAGGTCCTGGAGGGCACCTCTGAGCCTTTGGAACACCCTGCCTGAGTCTTTTCATTCCCCGGAGAAGCCCTGGGTCACACCGAGTAGGCTACGTAATAACGCGATTGCTGGTGGCCGTCTTGGGCCACGTGGAACCAGTTGACCCCGGTGGGGCTGGAGACTGTCAGCCGCATGGGCAGGCAGCCATGTCTATGTGCCAGAGCCTCAGTTAAAAACCCTGGACGCCAAGACTCAGGCAAGCGTTGATCCTGATGGGCAGCGATCCGTGCGTGGTGTCACACGCCATCGCTGTGACATGGACAGAATTAAGCCCAGCCTGCGTGACTCCACGAGGACAGGAGCAGCAGCATGTGCCTGGTCTCTCCTGCACCCTACCCTACGTGTCTGTCCCTTCGCTGATTTTCATCTCCACGCTTTTGCTGTGAGAAACCCTGACCGCGTTTCTGAATTCTGCGAGTCCTTCCAGGGAATGGCGGGACCCGAGGGGAGTTTGGGGATGCCCTGCATTGTAGGAGCAGACTCGACTTCCCAGGGTCAAGTTCTGGCTTTTGCTGAGCCCGCAGCTGTGCCTCTCTGGGCCTCACGACTCATCCCTGGCCCCAGGACATCCTGCAAGCAAGATGCCAAATCTCACCCTGGTGCTATGCAAGTGTCACTGTCATTCAGCTTCCCAGACAATGCCCCTCATAATACTTCCTAGCTCTTAGAACCCGGCTGCTTCTTAAGTGGGTGACCTTGGGCACGTCAATTCACCCTTCTGAGCCTCAGTTTCTCTCACTGAAAATGAGGATTATGTATACCCCACAGGGTCACTCTGATTGGTCAATGAACTAGATGAAGGCCCTCCCATGCTGCCTGGTACACGGTTGGTGCTTACTAAGTACATCCAAACATTTATTAAAGGACCACTGTGTGCCCAGCTTCTTCTAAGCTTTTCACACATATCGTATCGTTTGAGTCTCTCCGCTGTCCCATGAGGTAGCCACTTTCATTATCTCCTCCGTGAGGAAACCGAGGGGCAGAAGAGTCACTTGCCTAAAGCCATCTACTCAGTCGGTGGGGCAGGTGGGATTTGAACCCAGACAAGCCTGCCTGACTCAAGTGCCTGAGGTTGGAAGCGCTAGGTGAGATGTACAAAGATATGTACAAAGATGTGGGGGATATATGGCAGTAGTGTGGGGGATGGGGGGGCTCATAGGGTGAAAATCCAGAAGGTCAGGGAGGAGCACAAGCTCCTTCTCCTTAGGTCAGAATTTTTGGGGACCAGCAGCAAGCAGGATGAGGGCAAGACTCAAAGAGGGACTGGCCCCACAGGGAACAGAAAGCTGAGCAGGCCGGCTCTGAATCTTGGAAAATCCTCGCTGTAGAGGAGGCAGGGGGCCTGGCCAAGACAGCTGGGGGTGCTTACCTGCATCTGGGCCCCTCGGATAGCCTCGAATCCGCAGGTCATTGAACTCCTGGCACCTGTCGCTGGTGTCGGCATCTCGGACCCGCGCACAGAGGTCTGAGACTAGGATGAGCGCCCGTCGGCAGAGGTCATCCTCGTAGTCTCCTGACATGGTGACCGGTGGGTCCTGTGCTTGGAATGGGCCAGCAAGCGTGCAGGGGGGGAATGAGATGGGGGAGAGAGGGTGGACAAAGTGTGGACGGAGAAAGAGAAAAGGCAGGATGGACACGGGGACAAGGAGTGGGGAGGGAAGGACAACAGGGCTGAAACTAGGGACGGACAGTCAAGAAGGGGCTGGACAAACAAGAAGAAAGGCAGGTGGGCATGAGTGGACAAGAGGACAGAAAATAGGGACAAACGGACCAGGAGGGTGAGGCTGGGAAGGCCACAAGGGGCGGACATTAAGGATGCCCAATAAAAGGGTGAGCAGACAAGGGGATAGTCACTCATCATTCATGCTTTCCACAGACAGTCATCGAGCGTCAACCACGCGCCAGGCACCACACCGGCTGCTGCAGGTCCAGCAGGGAATGAACCCCGTGCATTCCCCAACTTCCTGGGGCCACAGCCCACTGGGAGCTGACAAAGAGTAAACAAGTCCACAAACACACACACAAACAACAAAACACTCTCAGACTGCGAGAAGTGCTCTAAAAAACTCATGGGTGGATGAGCCACAAAGGAACTGGGAGGAAGGCGGCCATGGGGTGGCGGAGGGGGGTGGGAGGACCCGAAGCAGGAGAGGGACCTGCCCGGTGGGGCTGGAGGGGGAAAAGCATGCAAAGTCCCAGGAACGGCATGAGCAACGGCTGAGGGTGGGGAAGGGCTGGGCAGGCCCAAGGGATGGAAGGGAGGCCAGATGGGAGCACACAGGGAGAGGACTGGGAGAGAGGGATGGGTGGAGGTAGAGAGAAGAGATGGTTATGTCTGGTGGTGGCTGGGGAGGGGTGCACCTGCAGGATGCAGAGACAGGGGCCAAACTGAGGGAGGGAGAAGTGACTGGCGGGGAGACGGAGATAACGGGAAGGGCCAAGGGGGGCTCAGAAGACAGGGATGAATAGACAGACAGAAGTCAGGGGCTGAGACTTGAGACGGATCGCCGAAAACAACAGGCTGGCGTGTGATTCATGGGAGTGTGAGAGATGGGCAGCCGGAGGGGCAGGGAGGAGGGCCGTGGACAGCAATAGGTCTGAGAGAGGAACGGTGGACTGGAGAATGGCTGGGATGCAGAAATCAAGGAGGGGCAGGCAGATAATGGCCAGAGGTCGCAGATGGACAGACAGAAGGATGCAGAAGAGGGCTGGGCAGATAGGCATGGGTTCCGAAGGAAGGTTGGATGGGGTGTGTGTTGGGGGGGGGGGTATAAATGAGAGGGGACCGAGAGACAGAGGTGGTCGTGGGGAGAGGGGGAACAGCGACACATGGTGTGGAGCCAGACATCAGGGGTGGCTTGGAAGGGGAGCGCAGGGGAAACTGGGGACAGACAGATCAGGGCTCACGGATCTGTCCAGGCGGCGAGGGGGGCTCTGCAGAAGGCCAGGACTCCGGGACAGGCATGATCGGACTCACCTGCGCTTATCCCTGTTGCGTCCCGGGTGGCAGCCGAGGCGGCGGCTGGCGGCAGCCCATGGGGGTTGGAGGGCGAGGGGCTGTGGACCCGTCCCCACGCGCACCAGGTGGTGAGAGGGAGTGCCGGATCTGAGGCCCGTGGCCCAGAGAAAAAGCTTAGCCCGAGACTCACATCTTGTCCTCCGCTGCCCCGCTGCTCGACCCCAGGCGACCCAGGGGAGGTCCAGCCACCCCCTCCCACCTCCGGGCCCCCACCTCCCGTTGAGCTTAGAGACTACAATTCCCGGCAGGCCTTGCGCTCGCACTGCGGCCACTTCACAGGCCCGGAGCTGCAGGGCCTACTGGGAGTTGAAGTCCCTCATGCCTCTCCCGGCTGCAGAGAGGATGGGAATTTTTTGGAGGGGGGGGGGGTAGGAGATGCCGGGGTCCCAAAGCACTGCAGGGGACAGGAATGAAGTCTGGGATCCGGAGCGTCTGCAGAGTCCTAAGTCCTTCGGGGTCGTGGAGTGGGTACACGATTTCCACGCCCAGGAGCATCGATGGGCGAGGTTGGGGTACACCCGGGTGTTTCGGGAACCCCCCATGCCAGGGCCACGTGCCCCTCCCGGGGGCAGCCAGCGAGCGCTGCAGCACTCCCACTCCCGGGCCCTGGATCGGCGCGCCCCTGCAGCTACCCCGCCCCCACCCGCCCGGGCTGCCCCCCCAGGGCCCTGCGGGGGCGGGGGCCGGGGCGGGGGTCAGGGGACGAGCGGACTCACCCGAGCCCCTGCGGCGGCCGCCGCAGCCCCGCACGCCGGCCGCGGAGCGCGCTCGGCTCCTCCCCCCGCCCTGGCGCAGGTCCGCCGCTCCTCCCCGGAACCCCCCCGTTTCCCCCTCCGAACCTGCGGCTCGCCAGCCGAAATCGCGCGGCCGCTGGGAGGAAGGCGGGAGGCTTCCCAGGACCGAGGCGTTGGAGCCCGCGGCGCTGTCTCCGAGGATCCGGAGAGCTGATAGCCTGACCTCGGCCCCCCAGGATCCAGGGGACCCCTCTTCCCTCCAATAGAAAAGAAGTCCGGGATCGCAGGCACCTCTTCTCCCAGAACCTCGGATTCGGAGCTCCCACCGGGCTGACCCGGGGATGCACTGCTGCCGCCCTCTCCAGCTCCGGGACCTGAGTCCCCGCCCCGCCCCCGCCACTCCTCCGTGGGACCCGGGGCTCCCGGCCGCGCGGCTGGCTGTGGGAGGGAGGCAGGGCCTCGAGCCGGCGGTGGGTGTTCTGGCCCGCTGCGCAGGTGCCCGCCGGGGCACGGGTTCGAATCCTGCCAGCGCCGGGCCGGCTCCTGCCGGTGTCATCTTGCCCTCGCGGCTCTGAGCTCTTTTTCCCTCGTTAACAAAATATGCACAATAAGCCTGTTTCCTAAGGGATCGGTCCATATAAATTGGTACCAAGTAGATGCTTAATGAATATTTCTTAAAAGCAGCAAGAAACAGTTCCTGGTGTATTAATAGAAGTCCATGGCAATCCCCACTGACTCTGATGGGCGCGCTGGGCTAAGCGCCATGAAAAGCATTTTCCCATTTAATCTTTACTGTGGCCCTGGGAGGTGGGTGCGGCCCTGTTATTCCCATTTCACAGGGGAGACAAGTGAGGTTCCTGGAGGGTAAATCTCTTGGAGAAAGTCCCGAGCCGCCTAGGCACAGCTCCAAACAGGTGCGCTCCTGCAGCCGGACCCTCACCCCCAGCCGGCGCCCAGGGTGCACCCGAAGCCCTTTCCACAAGAGAAACACACTGGAAGGAAGTGTGCTGCACTGCATCCACTCAGAGACATATGCACAGATGGGCTTGCCAGACTCCTGTGACATGTGCCCAGACAACTCGGCGTCTGAGGCTGCCAGAACTGATGAACAGCTGTAGTTCAGTGCCAAGAACCCAAGTTCAAATCCCAGCTCTGCTCTGCCAGCGCTATGTGACCTGGTATTCTCAATGCCTCACTTTTTGTCTATTTGTAAAGGAGAATAATTTTTTAAACACCCAATGTCTAGGGTGTAAAATTGTTTCGAGGATTCGGTTACATGTATACGAGGTGAAAAGATGCTTAGTATTTAGTAGTGTTATCGAAATTAATAAATACATACATGGCTTATGTATTTTTTTAAAAGATTTTATTTATTTATTTTTAGAGAGAGGGGAAGGGAGGGAGAAAGAAAGGGAGAGAAACATCCATGAGGTCAGTTGCCTCTCACATACCCCAACTCAGGACTTGACTCACAACCCAGGTATGTGCCCAACAGGGAATCGAACCGGTGACTTTGTGGTGAGAGGATACCCAACCCACTGAGCCACACCAAGTCAGAGTTTCTTGTATACTCTTTCACTGCGTTTTACAAGCAAGGATATTGAGGCTCAGGGAGGGGAAGTGCCCTGCCAAAGGTCACATAACTGGAAAGGGTCAGAATAGAGTCCTGCCCCTACTTTGTCTGCATTCAGGAAATCTGAGAACCTTGCCTGTCATGGCCCCTGGGAGTGTAGAATAGCACAGAGCACTGGAGGGGGAACCAGGAGACAGAGAGAGTCTTCCACATTCACTCAATTGAATTCATACAGCCATTTGATAGATACATACTGAGTCTCCACCGTGTGCCAGGCACTGTTCTAGGCACCAGGCACACAGCTGGGAACAATGCAGACAAAAATCCCAGCACTGGGACAGAGGGCATGATGGAATGTCCAGGGTGCTGTGAGTGTGAGAAGGAGGTCACAGGGGAAGTGACATATGCACTGAGCTCAGAACGGTGAATAGGCATGAGCCAGGTGAAGATGGGAGAGGGGAGCAGAACAGCTGGAAGCCTGAGGCAGGAGAGAGTCTGGCTTACTGAGGGGGGTTATTGAGCATGTAAGCATCACGGGGACAGAACTTCGTTTTGTTACTGCTGGGTCCTCACTGCCTGATACAGTGCCTGGTGCACAGTAGGCACTCAATAAATATTGGTTGGTTGAATGAATGAATGAAAGAACAAGTAGATGAATAAGTAGAGGGATGGATGGATGGGTGGATAAGTGGATAAGTGGGTGGATGGATGGAGAAATGGAGAAATGAAAGGAAGGAAGGGTGGATGATGAATGGATGGAAAGATGGAGTGATGGATAGATGGAAGAAATGGAAGGAAGAAAGAGAGAGTGGGTGGTTGGATAGATGGGTGGATGGGTGGAAGGATGAGTGAATGAATGAATGAAAGTTTGGTTGAATGGATGGAGGGGTGGATGAATAAATAATGGATAGATGGAAGGATGGATAATAATGGATGGATGGATGGATGGATGGATGGAAGAATGGATGGGTGGAAGGATGGATGAGTGGATGATGGGTGGGTAGAAGGATGGATGGGTGGAAAGATGGATGAGTGAAAGGATAGATACATGGATAGATGAGTGGATGGTTGCATGGATGCCTGAGTGAATAGACGAGTTTGCACAAATATCTATGGGTTCACATGGAACTCAATGCAGGCTCACACCCAGCGAGATGCACATATGTGTAAACACAGATGCACCTCTTCTCCCGGTGTTCCCCTGGAGACAGCCAGCATAGGGAAGAGGGGCAGGTAGGCCAAGCTGACCAGGGCCTGTGTGGATGAGGATGCAGGAAAGCAAACCCTCGGACCAGGCTCCAACCAGCGCCACCTCCCACTGCGGCACTGACATAATTTCTGGAGTAGAAGGAAAATGCTGATTCAGGAATTTGTGTCCCAGGCTGTGTGCCAACCAAGGAGTGGGACAGAGATGGTCTGAGAGAGATGGGGTGAGTGACAGAGGGAGAAAGGTGGGGCTAAGGCAGAGAGACAGGGGAGGAGAGAGAGAGACAGAGAAACAGAGATGGAGAAACAGCAATGGAGGCAAACAACAGACAGGCTGAGAGTTGCAGAAAGGTACAGAGACAGACACAGAAAGACATCAAATGGAGACATGTGAGATAGAAATTCAAATTCAGACGCATAGTGAGATGTGACAGGCAGGTAGAGAGAGGGGAAGAAAAATAAAGACAGAGAGAAATGGGGACACACAGAGGAAACACGGAGGACAGAGATGCTGACTTTAGAAGGAAAAAGAGGGAGTGGGGGGAGTTCCTTGAAGGAAGGAAGCAAGAGAGAGATTCAGAAGAGGCAGCTAAAGCTAGGCTCAGAGAGGGGGAGGCCCAAGGTTGCACAGCCTGGACATGGCATTCAGTGCTGGTCTGATTGATTCCAGAGTTCTTGGTCTCTTCATGCTACGTTGCCTTGGGAGGACCAGAAAGGAGGACAGGGTTGGGGTTGCTGAGTCTGGGCATAGTGGTAGAGGGAATTAGTCACTCGTTTATTCACTCAACACACATGTTCTTCACTTCGCTAAGGGAGGTGATGCTGAAGAGTTAGAGATGAGTTAGGAGTCTCAGTCTGGTAGGAGGAAGCAGACACAACTCTAAATCCCTGAAAAAGACAGGTGGAGTGGAAAGTGTTCAGAGGTCTGGGAAAGGAGCAGATAAAGAACACGTGGAGGAAGAATACAGAAGACATGACTGGGAGAATGAATCAGAGAAGGCTTCCTGGAGGAGGGGCCATTTGAGCTTCTTATGAAAGGTTGACAGCATTGTGGCACTGGGTAAAGGGGAGTCCAGAAGGGCATTCTAGAAGGCACAGCATATGGAGAGAGGAGACAAGAATGGGCTGGGAAGCATTCGTTAAATAAAATAACTAGCCAAAGGTGACTGGAGAATGGTTGAAGGGGTGAGGTGGGACCAGATCATGCAGATCTCAGACACCTGGGTGAGGGGCTGAAATGTCTGGGGAACCATGAGCAGGAGAGGAGCATGGTCAGCTCTGGGCACAGGATGAGCTCTCTGGAACCCTGTGGGGAGAGGAGTGAGGATGGGGGTAGGAAGGAGGTTAGGGACAGGGCCTGGGCAGGAGAGAGGAGAGGAAGCCTAATCAGGAGGCAGAAGGGACAGAGCCCAGGGACTGATGAGCTGGGAGGTGGGGTACTAGGTGTGCCTGTGGTCATGGGAATGAAAGAAGCTCTCTATCCTACAGGGGTGGTCTTGGCAACTAGACGTGGAAGGCAGCCTGATGGGAGACAGAGACATGAAGAAGCAGAGGGACCGAGCCCGGAAATGAGTCTATTTAAGTCTAGACTGTGGTCATTGCCAATGACAGAAACACAAATGACCTAAGCACGAGGGGGCATCATTTGCGTGTATTAGGGTTTCAGGCGGGGCTGGATCCCGCTACCCAAGTCCTCATCAGGCTTCTTAGATTCTCTGCTTTCCTTTGCTTTCAGGCGGGGTGTCTCATCACCATATGGCCAGCCAGCCTGCCAGACTTAGTGGAAAACCAAAGATGCTCTTAATAACACGTTTATTGAAAGTCCAAACATTGCCCTGGCTGGTGTGGCTCAGTGGATTACGCTCCAGTCTGTGGACCAAAGGGTTGCCGGTTCAATTTCCAGTGTGGCACATGTGTGGGTGTGGCGCATGCCTGAGTTTCAGGCCAGGTCCCCAGTTGGGGGCATGTGAAGAGGCAACCACCCATTAATGTTTCTCTCCTTCCCTTCCCTCCTCCCTTCCATTCTTTCTAAAAATAAATATAGACAAAAAATTTAAAAGATTTTATTTATTATTTTTCACAGAGAGGGGAAGGGAGTGAGGCAGAGAAGGAGAAAAACATCAATGTATGGTTGCCTTTCACCTGCCTCCAGCTGGGGACCTGGCTGGAGGCAGGTGAAAGGCAACCACACTTTGATATCTCTCTCCCTTCCCCTCTCTCTAAAAATAATAAATAAAATCTTAAAAAAAAAAAAAAAGAAGTCCAAGTGTTAACTGGTTTCTTGATTGCTTTTGAAGCTCACCCCTGAACAAGTCACTCAGAAAACCGAGGTGCTGCTGCCTAGAAAGCAGGGAACGAATGTTCCTCAAGCGGGACTAGTGGGCAGTCTCGACAGAGGCCATCTGGAAGTGGAGAGGGGACTGGAGATACAGGTACAGAGACAGATTGCGGGGACAGAGGAAGGACTAGACAAGTCCAGACTCCTCTGACAGTTCCTCCTCAGAGCTCTGCCCACGCAAAGAAAGGGTGCCTAGTGGGGCACCTATGTGATTGGACCCCTTCACTTCTCCACTTGGGGTCCAGGAGACCCCAGGCCCTGCCTTTCCAGACCCAGGAGTCCAGGCCCCCAGCCCCCACCCCCATCAGACCCGGAAGCCACCGTCCCCAGCCCCCCCCTGCTTCTGTGGGTGCCATGGTAACCAAGCCCCTTGCTCACCTAGTCCTCCCCCAGATAGAATCCA
>PVIW01010529.1:0-43584 GCA_004026585.1 Noctilio leporinus
GAATTCTATATAGCAGAAAGAAAGAAGGAACTTGTTCCCTTTGCAACAACATGGATGGAACTGGAGAGTATTATGCTTAGTGAAATAAGCCAGTCAGTGAAGGACAAATATCATATGATCTCACCCATTATGGGACAATAATGAGCAAAACTAACAACAAGCAAAACAGAACCAAGTATATGAATACAAGGAATAGGCCCACAGTGGTCAGGGGGAATGGGGTAAGGGGGATGGGGGAGGCAGAGGCAAAGAAGTGGAGCAGCTTAGACAAGAACCTAGTATAAAGGAACCATGGACATGGACAACAGGTGGGATTGATTTTGGGGGGAATGGGTGGGTGGGGAGGGGGACAGAGAGGAGCCAAAAGGGGATGGATGTAATACAACAACAATAAAATTAAAAAAAAAAAAAAAAAAAAGATCAGCATGTAGCCATGGCAGGTGGCACAGTGGATAAGGGAGCAGACTGCAAACCCAAACATCGCTGATTTGATTCCCAGTCAGGGTGCACATAACCAGGTTGCAAGCCCTGTCTCCAGCCAGCTGTGTACCTGGAGGCAGGTGAAAGGCAACCATATATTGATGTCTCTCTCCCTCTCTGCCTTTCTCTCTTCCTCTCTCTCTAAAAATAATAAATTTTAAAAATCTAAAAAAAAATTCATGGAAAACCAATAATTTCATCAATAAAATTACAACATTGAAAAATGTTGACTATTTGAAACTCAGTGTCACCCTTGTAAATCTTTGCAAATATAATATTATAACAAACTTGTTAAATTGTTGCCTTGGATTTTCACCCTCAATAGTAATATTTTATCACCATGCTGTCCCAATGCAATATCAGATTATAATTTTAGGAACAGATATGAAAGAAAATATTTTAAATGACTTTTTAGTCATTTAACTCAAAATATGCTTAAGGTTTTTTTTTTTTTAACTTTAATATCTTAAAGTCTACTTCCAATTTTATCTATCAGCTTTTAACATTTTTGGGGGGCTCTGGCTGGTGGCACAATGGATAAGGTGCCAGCCTGCAAACCCAAAGATTGCTGGTTTGATTCCCCAGCCAGAGCACATTAATGAGGTTGCAAGCCAGGTCTCCAGCCAGTTCTGTAGCTGGAGGCAGGTGAAAGGCAAATATACAGTGATGTTTCCCTCCCTCTCTGCCTCTCTTCCTTCCCCTCTCTCTAAAAACAATAAATAAAATCTTTAAAAATAAACAAGCAAATAAATATTTCTTTGGGATTTGAGATACCCTATGCTCCAGACAAAATTTAAAAAGAAAACTATCAACAAAAACCAATTTTTTGGTTTCTTAGTCCACATATCTGAGGGGGGGGGGCGAGAGAGAGGGAGAGAGAGAGGGATAGGAGAGGAGAAACAGAGAGAATTATTTTAGCTCTATTCCAGAACTTGGTTTTCTAAATGAATCTCTAGGCCTCAAATTAGATCTATTTTGGACTTTCAGCTCAGAACACATTTTTCTTGATGGCCATGAATTTATTTAGTATTATAAGAAATTAATTACAGAGTCAAACATAGCTTGTTCCATGTGCTTATAAAAATTTGACTAATGTGTTACCCTGATAGTAATCAAAGAACTCTTGATTACTTCATTCTTTAAACATCCTCCAATAATTCTGATTCACCCATGATTGCCTACTATTGCTGTTTTGTCTTTTTCTTCACTTTTCAAACTTTTTGCTGTGGTGGTTCTTATTCTAGATATTTTCCTTTATACATTAAACTATTTTTTTGTAACATTTCCACCCACTCTTGTTCTGAAGACTTTCTTTGTAACATTATCTGTTACATTTTCCTGTACAATTAAAATAGGGTTATTATTGTTTCTTTATGTAAAAAATAATATACATATGTGATATATAATAGTAAATATATATGATATATAATGATTTTATATATGCAGACACTGATAACATACAAAATTTGTGTTAATCATTGTATAGCATTTGAGCTTTTATATCATTATTCTATATAATCTTTAGGTTAATCATTTAAATTAATATTTTGGACCATTTATAAAATAGCAAGTTTAAGAACTTTTCTAAGGAACATTTAAAGCCTTTGTGACTATTGCAGTCAAAATGTCCATAACCAGTGAAATGGAACCAAATATTTCTAAATATCAAAGAAAGTTGTTTTAGCAAGATTTATTTCTATATAGGTAAACTATGCATGTCATTTCTATCTATATAATTACCTTGTGAGAAGTAAATTCATGTGAATATATATAATGAAAAGTCAATTATCAAATAGTCTAAACAGCTAAACCTTCAGAATTGCCTTAACTTTTGTCATTTATTTTATAATTTAAATATAAATCCTACCCATCAATATACAGGTCTCTTCTTGATATTTCAATTTGAACATTTCAACACATTCTCAAACTTAAAATATCTGAATTGAAGGAACCGAAAATGTCCATTGACAAATGAATAGATAAACCAAATGTGGTCTATACATACAATGGAATATTTTCAGCATTATAAAGGAGAGAAATCCGGTCTGATGCTATTTTATGTATGAATCTTGATGATGTTATGCTTAGTGAAATGATACACAGAAAAGCAAACACTGTAATTTTCTACTTATATAAAACACATGAATTAGTCAAATTACGTGTTTAATTTGATAGATAAAGAGAGATAGAAAAAGAGAGTGGAGTCATAGTTTACTGGGAGTTAGGTAAAGGGGGAACTAAAGAGTTGTTAAATAAATGTAGTTTAAGTTCTATAAAATGAAAAAGTTCTGGAAATCTGTTGTACTACAATGTGAATACACTGAATACTGCTGGACTATACACATAAAATGTGTAAGATAGTGAATTCCATACATTTTTCTCACAATTAAAATTAAATGTATATCTAAAATTTATATATACATAATTATATTAAATCCATATGTATGAAATAAAATTAAAATTGTGTGCTTTACCCCAAATCTACATGTTCTTGTCTTCTTCATATCTACATCATAATCCAGGTGAACAAGTCAAAGGTTAAATATCTTCACTTCCCACAACCAGTCCATCACCAATTCCTGGCTAATCCTACCTCTAGTTATTTCTTCAATATGTCCACTTATTTTGAATTCTACTGTCCTAAACTTGATGCAAGCTACTTTTATTTCTTATGTAAACCCCTAATCTGTTTCATAAAATTCCGTTTTGCTACACTCAAATACAATATTCTCATAACATGCAATATCTTAAGATTGGAGTAAATTAGAATATGATACCTGTCTAGAAATAATCCAGCCATCAATATAAATAACAAAAATGATTTGCATGATATTGATGTAACCAGGCAGTCGAGGAGATAGACTGGAATGTGTATGTGTGAATGATGACTTCACTATATTATTCTGAAGGGGCAGTGAATGCCGTTGAGTGAGCATGCGTACAGTGTGGTCATCATATTCAAAATGATAGAGGTTTACAGGAAGATGGTGTAGGAGTAAGTGGAGCAACACCAATCTTCTCCCAGGTCTCATCTGGAATTACGTTTTTGGAAAAAAAGTCAGCTACAATTACCAACACATCACCAGCTGGAAAGAAGTCGTATAACCACAGACAGAACAGAAGAGGAGGCTTCATCACAATATGACTGGTAGGAATTGAGAAAATGCAAGAGGGCTGGTTGGGCCCCCATTGGAGGCAGCAGCTGAAGGAATGGAGGCTGGAACTCTACCTGAGAAGGGTGGGTTCTGGTCCCCCAGCTGGGTTTCCCAGCTACAGCAACACAGCAGAGAGTAGAGCAGCATACAACTGAGAAGGGCAGAAAGCCATGGAGTTTACCAGCCTAAGAGAGCACTGGAGACAGAGAACTCCTAGGGTGACCATAATGAAAATACACTGGCACCCACCTTCCCTGGGCTCCAGCAGAGGGAGGACAGAGAGGACTGGAGACATGTGGGGAGAGTTTGTAGTAGTAGCTTAGAGGAGAAGAGTAGGGAAGCAGCTGTGGGGATCCTGGTGCTGACTCATTGCCCTTGAGCAGACTACACTTCACTAAGCAGCTTTCATCAGAGGGGTCCTCATAGCCCTGGCCACTGGAAGCAGTCTTCCCCACCCAGCAGTGACTGAGTCTGGCGCCTGATGACAATTCTTTGACTTACATCTAAATAAACTTCTCCTGCCCTGCCCTGTCTGAGCATACATACCATAGTTGGCACCTCAAGAGGCATATTTTGCCCAGCAGAGTCCAGGCCTGGTGGCTGATTACAAATTCTCTGTCAGCTCTGCACAGTGGCCTGAAAGTCTTGTGGCTAATCATAGTTTCATTGGTTTCCAATTGAGTCAGTCCTTCTCACTCAGCAGACCCTGAGCCTGGTGGATGATTACAAACTCTGATGTACAGCTGGGTCAGACAATTAGCCCCACACAGTGAATAGTGAGCCTGGTAGCTGATTACGAATTCATTGGTTCACAATTGAGTTAGTTTGTCCCACTCAGGGGCCCCTGGGCCTGAAGGCTGTTTGCAAACTTATTGAATTACAATTGAATTTTTCAGTCTAGACCAGTGGCCCCTTAACCTGGTGGCAAATCACAGATTCATTGGATTACAATTGGATCTTGCTGCCTAGCCCAGTGGCCCCTGAGCCTGGTGGCTAATTACAGATTCATTGATTTACATCTGAATCTGTCCCACCAGGCTGCACCTAAGCTGGTGGCTAATTGATTGGATTACAATTGAACCTCTCTCTCTAGCCCAGGAGGCCCTCATTTTGGCACCAGATTTATTTATTTACAGCTGAGTTGGACTGTCACCTGAAGCAGCATCTGAGCCTGGTGGTGGATCACAGACCAATAAAATTTCAACTAAATTAATCCTTCCAGTCTAGCACTTCCTTAGCCTGGCAGCTGATCACTATGATTGGATTACAATTAAACATAAAAATGGGGAGAAAAAGAAACAGTCCATCACCAAAAGAAAAGGAGGAAATCCCAGAAAGATCACCAAATCAAACAGACAAGCAAACTATCAGATATGGAATTCAAAATAATGATGATAGAGAAGCTCAATGAGCTCAGCCAGCTCAAAGAAAACTACAAACAACTCCAGGGGAACTATGAAGAACTCCAGGGAAGCTACAAGGAACTTACTGAGAATTACATGAGCATTAAAAAATGACATAGAAACTATCAGTAAGAGCCAGGAGGAAATGAAGAATACAATTTCTAAATTGAAGAATACAGTAGAAGAAAACAACAACAGGCTAGAGAGGAAGCAAAGAATCAGATCAGCGAGTTGGAGGACAACGAAGACAAATATTCCAAGATAGTGCAGCAGAATAAAAAGGGCTTAACAAGAATGAAGAGGTGTGAAGAGAGCTGCAGGAGAACATGAAACACAATTAAATTCATATCACAGAGATACCAGAAGGACAAGAGAAACAGGAAAAGAAAAACCTGTTCAAAAAGTAATGATAGAAAACATCCCTAAAATGATGAGTGAAAATGTAATTCAAGTTCAGGAAGCACAGAGAGTCCCAATTAGAATGATCCAAACAGACCATATCCAAGACACATTTTTATTAAAATGGGAAATTTCAAAGAAAAGTGAATCATAAAAGCATCAAGAGATAAACAGCAAATAATATATAAGGGGGCTCTGATAAAGTTATCAAATGATTATTCAACAGAAACAATACAACTCAGAAGGGAATGGCAAAAACTATTCCAAGTAATGGGAAACAAAGGCCTGCAACCAAGAATACCCTACCCAGCAAGGCTCTCATAGAAAATGGAGGGAGAAATAAGGACTCTCAAAGAGAAAAGAAGGCTAAAAGAATACATTACTATCAAACCAGCATTGCAAGAAATACTAAAAGGTCTGCTATAAAAAAATGAAGAGAGAGAGACAGAGAGGAACACAGATACAAAGGGGGAAAATGACAATAAAAAAGAATCAATCAATATTAACCTTAAATTTAAATGGAATAAATGTGCCAATCAAAATATATAGGGTAGCTGAATGGATAAGAAAACATGACCCACATATATGCTGTCTTCAAAAGACCCACCTCAGAACAAAAGATAGATATAGACTGTATGGGAAGGAATGGAAAAATATATATCAAGCAAATGGACATGAAAAAAGTCTGGTGTAGTAATACTTATTTCAGACAAAATAGATTTTATGATGAAGGCCATAAAAAGAGACAAAGAAGGACATTTCATAATATTTAAGGGAACAATTCATTAAGAGCATATAACTCTGTTCAACATATATGCACTCAACATAGGAGCTCCCAAATATATAAGGGATATCTTGGAGGACTTCAAGAAGGATATAAATAGCAACACAAAAATAGTAAGGAATTTTAACACTCTATTATAAAAAATAGACAGTTCTTCCAAACAAAAAATCACCAAGGATATTGTAGTATTGAAAAACACTCTAGAGGAAATGGATCTAACTGATATATACAGAACCTTTCACCCCAAAGAAGCAAAATACACATTCTTTTCAAATGCACATGGAACATTCTCAAAGATAGACCACATGGTAGGTCACAAGACAAACCTTCACAAACACAGAAAAATTAAAATCACATCAAGCATCTTCTCAGATCACAATGGATTGAAACTGGAAACCAAACCAATCTCAAGAGAAAAAAACAAAAATACTCTAATCCATGAAGACTGAATAAAATGCTTTTAAGTAAGAATTCAGTTAACAATGAGATCAAAGATGAAATCAAACAGTTTCTGGAAACAAATGACAATGAATACACAACAGCCCAAAACCTATCAAACACAGCAAAGGCAGTCATAAGAGGGAAATTCATAACAATACAGGCCTACCTAAAAAGGGTAGAAAAAGCTTACAAAAACAACCTAACTACAAAGCTGCAAGAACTAGAGGAGGAAGAACAAAGTCCAGAGCAAGTAGAAGGAAGGAAACAATCAAGATAAGAGCAAAATTAAATAACTTAGAGAGTCAAACTACAATTCAAAGAATCAATAAGTCAAAGAGCTGGTTCCTTGAAAAAATAAACAAAATTGACAAGCCTTTAACCAAGCTCATCAAGACAAAGAGAGAAAGAAACCAAATAAACACATTCAATAAAAACAGAGGAGAAATCACAACTGATACTTCAGACATACAAAGGACTGCAAGAAATTATTACAAACAACTATATGACAAGAAATATGACAACCTGGGTGAAATTGACAAAATTCTGGAAATGTATAACATACCAAAACCAAATCTAGAAGGAGAAATCCTGAGTAGACCAATAACAACTAGTGAAATTGAAGAAGTAATCAAAAATCTTCCAAAGCACAAGAGCCCCAGACCAGATGGTTACTTAGGTGAATTCTAACAAACATTTAGGAAATAACTAACTCCTATATTTTCAACCTATTGAAAAAATGCAAGAAGAGGGAAGACTCCCCAACTGTTTCTATGAGGCCAATATTTTTTAACTTTGATTTTATTGTTCTTATATTACATCCATCCCCTTTTAACTCTCCTCTGTCCCCTACCCCACCCACCCACTCCTCACCTCAAAGTCAATCCCACTTTTTGTCCATGTCCATGGTTTTCCTCACTAGTTTCTTGACTAACCTGCTCCCCTTCTTTGCTTCTGCATCCCCCGTTCCCACTCCCAACTCTCCCCTGCCCACTGAAGGTCTATTCACTGTATTCATAATCTGGTTCTCTTTTGCTTGTTTTTGTTGTTGTTGTTGTTGTTGTTGATTATTGTCCTGTAATGGGTGAGATCATATGGTGTTTGACTTTAACTTAGTGGATTATTTCACTAAGCATAATACTCTCCAGTTCCATCCATGTTGTTGCAAAAGGTGGGAGTTTCTTCTTTCTTTCTGCTGGGTAGTATTCCATTTTGCAAATGTACCAAGTTTTTTGATCCATTCATCCACTGTTGGGTACTTAGGCTGTTTCTAGCAATTGGCTATTGCAAACCACACTGCTATGAATGTAGAGGTGCACAGGTTCTTATGGATTGATGTTTCAGGGTTCTTCTGGTGTAGTCCAAGTACTGGGATTGCTAGATCAAAGGACAGTTTCATCTTTAGATTTTTAAGAAAACCCCATACTGTCTTCCATAATTGCTGCACCAGCCTGCATTCACCCAGCAGTGCACCAGGTTTCCCTATTTCCCACATCCTTGCCAACACTTTTTGTTTGCTGATTTGTTGATGATTGCCATTCTGACAGGGGAGTGGTGGTATCCTATTATGGCTTTAATTTGCATCTCTGTGATGGCTAGTGATGTTGGGCATTCTTTCATATGCCTTTGGACCCTTTGTATGTCTTCCTCAGAGAGCTGTATGTTCAGGTCTTTTGCCCATTTTTTAATTGGGCTGTCTGTCTCCCTGGTGTTGGGTCACATTAGTTCTTTGTATATTTTTTAGATCAAACCCTTGTCTGGGGTATCATTGGCAAATACATTTTCCAATAAAGTTGGTTCCCTTTGAATTTTGCTGGTCTTTTTTTTAGCTGAATAGAAACTTTTCAGTTTGATATAGTCCCATTTGTTTATTTGTTCTTTTACTTCCCTTGCCCATGGAGAAGTATCAGTAATCATATTTCTGCATAGGATATAAAAAAAATTATTGCCTATATTTTTGTCCAGGACCTTTATGGTGGCACTGCTTATGTTTAAGTTCTTTGTCCATCTTGAGTTATTCTGGTGTATGGTGTAAGTTGGTGGTCTAGTTTTCTTTGTTTGCATGTTGCTGTCCAGTTCTCCCAACACCACTTGTTGAAGAGACTGTTTTACTCCATTTGATGTTCCTACCACCTCTATCAAATATTCATTGACCTTAGAGCCATGGGTTATTTATGGGCTCTTTATTCTGTTCCATTGATCTAGATGTCTATTCTTATGCCAGTACCAGACTGTTTTGATTACAGTAGACTTGTTGATGTCCCTTATTGTGATTCCATCTACTTTGTTCTTGTTTCTCAAAATTGCTGTTGCTATTTTTGGGTGTTTTTGGCTCCATATAAATTTTTGAAGAATTTTTTCTATATCTGTGAAGTCTGT
Source organism: Noctilio leporinus (assembly GCA_004026585.1). Classification (NCBI taxonomy): domain Eukaryota; kingdom Metazoa; phylum Chordata; class Mammalia; order Chiroptera; family Noctilionidae; genus Noctilio; species Noctilio leporinus. The sequence goes on from PVIW01010529.1 coordinate 9,039, forward strand.
TATTGGTATTTTATTTGGGATTGCATTGAATCTTTGGATTGCTTTGGGTAGTATGGACATTTTAATGATGTTCATTCTTCCCATCCATGAACATGATATAAACTTTCGTTTAATTGTAGCTTCCTTAATTTCTTTCTTCAGTGTTGTGTAGTTTTCTGAGTACAGGTCTCTTACCTCCTTGGTTAGGTTTATCGCTAGGTACTTTATTTTTCTTGTTACTATGGTAAATTAAATTTGTTTTCTAGCTTCTATCTCTGATGACTCATTATTGGTATACAAAAATGCTTTCGATTTCTGGATATTAACTTTATATACAGCTATTTTGCTAAATTTCCTTATTAGGTTAAGTAAGTTTTTGGTGGAGCCTATCGGATTTTGTATATACACTATCATATCATCTGCAAATAATGACTGTTTGACTTCCTCCTTTTTTATTTGGATACCTTTGATTCATTTTTTTCTCTGATAACTGTGGCTAGAATTTCCAAAATAATGTTGAACAGAAGTGGAGAAAGTGGACAGCCTTGTCTGGTTCCTGATCTTAGGGGGAAAGCTTTTAGTATGATATTGTCTTCAGGATTCTTATATATGCCCTTATGATGTTGAGATATGCTCTTTCTATTTCCATTTTGTGGAGTGTTTTTAATCATAAATAATTGCTGTACATTATCAAATGCTTTTTCATATGGGTTTTTATGATATGATCATATGGGTTTTTTTTTTTTTCCATTGTGTTGGTGTGGTGTGTTAAATTTATTGACTTGCAAATGTTGTACCATCCTTGCATCCCTGAGATGAAGCTCACTTGATCATGGTGTATGACCTTTTTAATGTATCAGTGGATCTGGTGGGCCAATATTTTGTTAAGAATCATAGCATCTATGTTCATCAGAGATATTGCCCTATATATTTCCTTCTTAGTTGCTCCTTGACCTGGTTTTGGGATTAGAATATTATTGGCCTCACAGAAAGAGTTTGGGAGTCTTCCCTCTTGTTGGATTTTTTGGAATAGTTTGAGAAGGATAGGAGTTAGTTGTTCTTTAAAAGCTTGGAACAACTCACCTGTGTAGTTATCTGGTCTGGGGCTCTAGTGCTTTGGCAGATTTTTGATTACTTCTTCAATTTCAATAGTTGTGATTGGTCTATTTAGGATTTCTGTTTCTTCTGGATTCAGTTTTGGGAGATTATATGTTTCCAGAAACTTGTCCATTTCACCTAGGTTGTCATATTTCTTGTCATATAGTTGTTTGTAGTGATTTCTTACAATTCTTTGTAGTTCTGGAGCATCAGTTGTAATTTGTCATCTTTCATTATGATTGAGTTTATTTCAATGCTCTCTATCTTTTTCTTGATGATTCTGGATACAGGCTTGTCAATTTTGTTTATTTATTAATGGAACCAGCTCTTGAAATTATTGATTCTTCAAATTATAGTTTGGGTCTCTGATCTTGGTTGTTTCCCTCCTTCTACTTTCTCTGGGCTTTGTTTGTTGTAGATCCTCTAGTTTGTGCAGCTCTATGGTTAGGTTGTTTGTATAAGCTTCTTCTATCCTTTTGTGGTAGGCTTTTATTGCTATGATGTTCTCTCTGAGGACTGCCTTTACTGTGTTTGATAGATGGTGGGCTGTTGTGTATTCATTGTCATTTGTTTCCAGAAACTTTTGATTTCATCTTTGATTTCATTGTTAACCCATTCATCACATAAAAGTGTGCTATTCAGTCTCCATGAGTTAGACTGTTTTTACTTTATTTTTCCCTTGAGGTTGTTTTCTAGATTAAAGCCATTGTGATCTGAGAAGATGCTTCATATGATTTGAATTTTTCTGTATTTGTGGAGGCTTGCCTTGTGACCTACCACGTGGTCTTTGAAAATGTTCCATGTGCATTTAAAAATAATGTGTATGTTGCTTCTTTGGGGTGAAAAGCTTTGTATATATCAGTTGGGTACATTTCCTCTAGAGTGTTGTTCAATACCACAATATCCTTGGTGTTTTTTTTTTTTTTTTGTTTGTTTGGAAGATCTATCTATTATTGATAATGGGATATTAAAATCCCCTACTATTAGTGTGTTGCTGTCTATATCCTTCTTGAAGTTCTCCACGATTTTCCCTATATATTTGGAAGCTCCTATGTTGGGTACATATATGTTGAACAGAGTTATATCTTCTTGATGGATTGTTCCCTTAAGTATTATGAAATGTCCTTCTTTGTCTCTTTTTATGGCCTTCATAATAAAATCAATTTTGTCTGAAATAAGTATTTCTATTCCAGCCATTTTTTTATGTCCATTTGCCTGATACATATTTCCCATCCCTTCACTTTCAATCCATGTTGATCTTCTGTTCTGAGGTGGGTCTCTTGAAGACAGCCTATATGTAGGTCATGTTTTCTTATCCATTCAGGTACCCTCTGTCTTTTGATTGACACATTTAATCCATTTACATCTAACATTATTATTGATTGATATTTATTTCTATTTTCTCTGGTAGTAGCTGTATTCTTCTCTATATGTTTCTTCATTTTTTTAAACGCAGACCCTTTTGCATTTCTCGCAATGCTGGTTTGGTAGAGATGTATACTTTTAGTCTTCTTTTGTCTGGGAAACTCCTGATTTCTCCTTCCATTTTGAATGAGAGCCTTGCTGGGTAGAGTATTCTTGGTTTCAGGCCTTTGTTTCCCATTACTTGGAGTATCTTTTTGCCATTCTCTTATGGTTTGTATTGTTTCTGTTGAATAATTATTTGACAACCTTATTGGAGCCCCATTATATGTCATTTGCTATTTCTCTCTGGCTGCTTTTAGGATTCTCTCTTTATCTTTGAAATTTGACATTTTAATTATAATATGTCTTGGAGTGTGTTGGTTTGGGTTCATCCTCATTGGGACCCTCCATGCTTCCTGAGCTTGAGTAACATTTTCACTCCTCATGTTAGGAAAGTTTTCTATCATTACTTTTTGCACAGGTTTTCTATTCTATTGTTTCCCTTTTCCTTCTGGTATCTCTATGATAGGGATATTACTATGTTTCATCTTTTCCTGCAGCTCTCTTAAAATCTCTTCATTCTTTTTCAGCCTTTTTTCATTCTATTGCATTGTCTTGGAATATTTTTCTACATTGTCCTCCAGCTTGCTGATCCCATTCTCTGCTTCCTCTAGCCTGATGTTGATTCCTTCTACTGTATTTTTCATTTCAGAAATTGTATTCTTCATTTCTTCCTGCCTCTTACTGATAGTACCTAAGTCATTTTTTAATGCTGGTGTAGCTCTCAGTAGGTTCCTTGTAGCTTACCTGTAGTTCTTTGTAGTTCCCCTGGAGTTGTTTGTAGTTTTTCTTTGAGCTGGCTGAGCTCATTAAGCTTCTCTATCATTCTTATTTTGAATTCCATGTCTGATAGTTTGTTTGACTTTGTTTCATTTAATTATCTTTCTGGGGATTCCTCCTTTCCTTTTGGTGATGGATTGTTTCTTTTTCTCCCCATTTGTAGGTTTTGTTGTAATCCAATTGGACTGTGATCAGCTGCCAGGCTCAGATGCTGTAAATGAATAAATCAGCTACCAAAATGGGCTAGACAAGAGGTTCAATTGTAATCCAATGGATCAGCCACCAGATCAGGTGAAGCCTGTTGGGATAGATTCCGATGTAAGTCAATAAATTCATGATCAGCCACCTGGCTTAGGAGCCACTGGCCTAGACTGCAAGGTACAATTTTAATCCAATGGATCTGTGATTAGTCACCAGGCTCAGGTGGTGCTGGGCTTGACTATAAGATTCTATTGTAATCCAATGAATTTGTGATCAGCTGCCAGGCTAAGGGGCTACTGGGCTAGACTGAAAGATTCTGTTGTAATCCAGTGAGTTTGTGGTCAGCCACCCAAGCAAGAGGCCATTGGGAATGAAAACCCAAGTCAGTTGTGAACCAATGCATCCACCATCAGCCACCAGGTTCACTTGCCAGTGTGAGGGGCTGACTGTCTGACTTAGTTTTAAGTCAGAGGATCTGTAATCAGCCCCCAGGCCCAGGCTCTGCTGAGCAATAAAGACTCAGTTGCAAAACAATGAATCCACAATAAGCCACCTGGCTCACTTGCCACTGTGTGGGCTGACTGTCTGACCCAGCAGTAAGTCAGAGAGTTTGTAATCCACTGCTAGGCCCAGGTGCTGCTGGGCAAGAGATATCTCTTTAGGTGCTAACTATTGTACCTATGCTGAGACATGACAAGGAGGGAAAGATTTATGTAGATGTAAATCAGAGAATTGTGATCAGGCACCAGTCTCAGGCACAGCTAGGCAAGCCAGATTGCTTCCAGTTGGTAGGGCTATGAGGACCCTCCAAGGGAAGCTGCTTGATGCAGTGCAGTCCACCTGAGGTATGGGTGATGAGTCAGCACCAGGATCCCCACAGCTGCTTCTCCACTTCTCTCCTCCGAGCCACCACTCCAAACTCTCCCCACGTGTCTCCATTTTTCTCTGCCATCCCTCTGCTGGATCTCAGGGTATGTGGGTGCCTATGTATTTCCATTGTGATCACCCTGGTAGTTCTTTGTCTCCAGCACTCTCTTAGCATATTAAACTCCATGGCTTTCCACTCTTCTCAGTTGGATGCTACTCTGCTCTCCACCATGCTGCTGGAGGCTGGGACACCCAGCTGGGGGTCAGAACCACTCCCTTCTCAGCTGGATGCTGCTCTGCTCTCCAATGTGTTGCTGTATTTGGGATAACTACCTGGGGTTCAGAACCCCCCTTTTCAGGTGGAGCCCCCAGCTCCATCCCTTCAGATGCTACCTCCAGTGGGGGCCTAGCCAGTCTTCTTGTGTTTATTCAATTTCTACCAGTCATGTTGTGATGAAGTGTCCTCTTCTGTTCTGTATGTGGTTATAGCACTTCATTCCAGCTGGAGTTCTGTTGGTAATCCCAGCTGACTTTTTCGCCAAAAAAGTAATTCCAGCTGCAACTTTGGAGAAAAATGATGTAGCTCCGCTTACTCCTCTGCCATCTTGCTGTAACTCTGCCAATATTATTCTTATCCCAAAACCAGGTCAAGACACAACTAAGAAAGAAAACTATAGGCCAATATCACTATTGGACATAAATGCTAAGACTTTCAAGAAAATATTGGTCAACTGGATTCAGCAATACATTAAAAAAGACCATACACCATGATGAATTAGTTTCATCCCAGGGATGCAAGGATGGTACAACATTCCTAAATCAATAAATGTAATACACCACATAAATAAAAGGAAAGACAAAATCCATATGATCATATGAATAGATGCTGAAAAATACATTTGATAGAGTATAGAAGCCATTTATGATAAAGAAACTGAGGAAAATGGGAGTAAAGGTAGCATACCTCAACAAAATAAAGGCCACATATAAGAAACCTGAAGCCAATGTCATACTCAATGGGCAAGAATTAAGAGCTTTTCCCCTAGTATCAGAAACAAGACAAAGATGTTCACTTTCTCCATTTCTCTTTAACATCATTGTGGGAGTTCTAACCATAGCTATCAGAGACAAAAAGGAATAAAAGGTATTCAAATTGGAAAAGAGGAAGTAAAACTATCATTATTTGCAGAGGATATGAAAGTGTACATACAAAATCTGATAGACTTCACCAAAAAGCTACCGTACATAAGAAAATTTAGCAAAATAGCTAGATATAAAGTCAATATTCAGAAATCAAAACCATTTTTGTATACCAATAATAAAACATCAGAGATAGAAGCTAGAAAACAAATACCATTTACCATAGCAATAAGAAAAATAAAGTACTTAGGAATAAACTTAACCAAGGAGGTAAGAGACCTGTACTCAGAAAACTATAGAACATTGAAGAAAGAAATTAAGGAAGATACAAATAAATGGCAGGATATACTATGTTCATGGATGAGAAAAATTAACATTAAAATGTCCATACTACCCAAAGCCATCTACAGATTCAATGAAATCCCAATTAAAATACCAAGGACATACTTCACAGATATAGAAAAAAATACTTCAAAAATTTATGTAGAGCCAAAAACAACCACAAATAGCCATAACAATCTTGAGATAGAAGAACAAGTTAGAAATAATCACAATGCTGGACATCAAAGTATACTTCAAGGCTAATGTAATCAAAACAGTCCTGTACTGGCATAAGAATAGACATGCAGATCAATGGAACAGAATAGAGAGCCCAGAAATAAACCCAGGGCTCTATGTTCAATTAATGTTTGACAAAGGGGGAATGAATATAAAATAGAGTAAAAACAGTCTCTTCAACAAATGGTGTTGGGAGAACTGGACAGCAACATGCAAAAAATCAAAATAAAACTAGACCACCAACTTGCATCATACACCAGAATAAACTCAAGATGGATAAAAGACTTAAACATAAGCAGTTCCACCATAAAGGTCCTGGAGAAAAATATAGCCAGTAAAGTTTTAGATATCCTATGCAGAAATATGTTTACTGATAATTCTCCAAGGGCAAAGGAAATAAAAGAACAAATAAACAAATGTAACTATATCAAACTGAAAAGTTACTGTTCAGCTAAAGAAAACACCAGCAAAATTCAAAGGGAACCAACTGTATGGGAAAACATAATTGTCAATGATACCTCAAACAAGGGTTTGATCTCAAAAATATATAAAGAACTTATGTGACTTATCACTAGGGAGACAGACAGCCCTATTAAGAGATGGGCAAAGAACCTGAACATACAACTCTCTGAGGAAGACATACAAAGGGCCCAAAGGCATATGAAAGAATGCTCAACATTGTTAGCCATCACAGAGATGCAAATTCAAACCATAATAATATATCACCTCACTCCTGTCAGAATGGCAATCATCAAGAAATCAACAAACAGCAAGTGTTGGAGAGGATGAGGGGAAAAGGGAATCCTACCTAGTGCACTTTTGGTGGGAATGCAGGATGGTGCAGCCACTATAGAAAACAGTATGGGGTTTCATTAAAAAATAAAAAATGTAACTGCCTTTTGATTCAGGAATTCAACTACTAGGACTATACCCAAAGGACACTGAGACACCAATTCATAAGAACATATGTACCCCTATGTTAATAGCAGTGCTATTTACAATAGCTAAGTGCTGGAAACAGCCTAAGTGCCCATCAGTGGATGAGTGGATCAAAAAACGTTGGTACATTTACAGAATGGAATACTACACAGCAGTAAAAAAGAAGTAACTCCTACCTTTTTCAACAACATGGATGGAACTGGAAAGTATTATGCTTAATGAAATAAGCCAGTCAATGGAAGACAACTAACATATGATCTCACCCATTACAGGACAGTTATGAACAAAACAAACAAACAAACAAAACAGAACCAGATACATGAATACAATGAATAGACCTTCAGTAGGCAGAGGGGAGGGGGACAGAGGAGGGAAAGAAGGGGATCAATTTAGTCAAGGAACTAGCATTGAAGAACCATGGACATGGACAACAATTGGGATTGACTTTGGAGGTGTGTGTGTGGATGGGAAAGGGGACAGAGGGGAGTAATAAGATGATGGATGTAATACAACAATAAAATTAAATTAAAAATATACAAAGCCAATTGCAGCTTTACCTAATACACAGAAATAAACACAAGAAGGCTTCCAAAACAAAGAGTCAAAGAAACAGCTTGAATAAAAACAGAACTAAACTCCAGAAAAAGTACTGAATGAAATAGATATGAGCAATCTATCAGATGCAGAGTTTAAAACACTGGTTATCAGGAAGCTCAAGGAACTCAGTGAGTACTTCAACAGCATAAAAAAAGCCAGGCAGAAATGAAAGATATACTAATGAAAGTGGAATGTTTACAGGAAAGCAACAGAAGAGTTGATGAAGCTGAGAATCACATCAATAACATGTAACGTAAAAAAAAAAAACAAAAACAAAAAACACCAAGCATGAGAAGGTCTCTTGTATTCATGTATCTTATCTGTTTTGCTTATTTGTGTGTTTTGTTCATTAGTGTCCTGTAATGGGTGAAATCATATGGTATTTGGCTTTCACTGACTGGCTACTTCATTAAGTATAATACTTTCCACTTCCATTTGTGTTGTAGGGGAAAGGGGGAAAAGGAGGCAAAGAAGGGGAACAGTTTAGTCAAGGAACTAGCATGGAAGACCTATGGACATGGACAACGAGTGGGATTGACTTTAGCAAGGAATGGTTGGGTGGGGAACAGAAAAGAGAAGAAATGGAATGAATGTAATACAACAATAAAATTAAATTGAAGAAGAGGAGGAGGAGGAGGAGGAGGAGGAGGAGGAGGAGGAGGAAGAGGAAGAAGAAGGAGAGAAAGAAAACAAAGATAATGTAAGGAGTCTCTGGGATAAATACAAGCATACCAACATATGCATCATAGGTGTGCCAGAAGGAGAAAAGAGTGAGTAAGAAATTGAAAATTTATTTGAAAAAGTAATGAAAAAAACTTCCCTGATCTGGTGAAGGAAATGGACATGCAAGTCCAGAAAGCATAGAGAATACCAAACAGGATGACTGCAAAGAGGCCCATTTCTGGGCCCATCATATTTAAAATGCCAAAGGTTAAAGATTAAGAACCTTTTTAAAATGTATTGTTGTATTACAGTTGTTTCATTTTTCTTCCATTGCTTTCCCTTGCTTTACCCATCCCATCCCATTTTCCAGTCAATCCCCACCTCATTGCCCATGTCTGTGGGTCATTCATTCATACTAACTCCTTGACTAAGCCCTTCCCTTTTTTTACACCCCTTGCCCTCCCCCTTCCCCTCTGGTCACTGTCAATCACTTCCTTGCTTTCATGCATCTTGTTACATTGTGCTCATCTGTTTGTTTTGTTCATTAGTTTCCTGTAGTAGGTGAGATCATATGGAATTTGTTTTTTGCCACTGGGCTTATTTCACTAAGATAATACTCCATAGTTCTAATCATGCTATCACAAGAGGTAGGAGTTTCTTATTTCTTTCTGCTATATAGTATTCCATTGTGTAAATGTACCACAGTTTTTGGATCCATTCATCCACTGATGGACACTTAGGCTGTTTCTAGCACCTGGCTATTATGAATAGTGTTGCTATGAACATAGGGGCACATAGCTTCTTCTGAATTGGTGTTTTTCTTTGGATATAGTCCTAGCAGTGGAATCAATGGATCAAAAGGCATTTCCATTTTTAGTTTTGAAGAAATTCCATACTTATTTCCACAGTGGCTGCACAAGTCTGGATTCCCACCAACAGTACACTAGGGTTCCATTTTCTCCACATCTGCACCAGCACTTCTTGTTTGTTAATTTGTTAATGATGGCCATTCTCACTGGTGTGACATGGTATCTCATTATGGTTTTAATTTGCATCTCTTAAAGAAAGAATCTTAAAAGCAGGAAGAGGAAAGCAGTTAGTACAGGGGAGTTCCCATAAGGCTCTCAGCCAATTTCTCAAGAGAAGCTTTGTAGGCCAGAAGGAATTGACAAGAAATATTCAAAGCCATGAAAAGCAGGTAATTACAGTCAGTATTGCTCTATCCAGCTGAGCTATCATTTAGAACTGAATGACAGATAAAGAGCTTCCCAGACAAAATAAAAATATAAAGGAGTTATCACCAAACCATTATTATATGCCTTCTGCATATAAGTCTTTCATTTTGGAAACTTCTAAGATGAGGCAGAGGAGCTAGTAGTGTGGTACACTTGCTCCCACCCTGAACCAGACTTGGAGTGAAAATTCAGGACAAAAACCAAAGGAGATAGGTGGGTGAGTGTGAACATGGATGCAAAATCTGAGCAGAAGCAACTGTGGAGACAAAGCAGAATTGCCAAAAACCAGTGCAGGCAGGGCTCCCAGGGGCTGGCAGCTGGCACTCCCTAAGCAGGACCTAGCATCTAAGGCCATCTCTAAGTGGGAGCAGGTAGCCACCACTCCCAGAACTAAAGCCTAGTACAATTTCCCAGTCCAGTGCTTCTGGCTGTTCAGAGCAGACCTCTGTGGATCAGCTCAGGGGCCAAGCTACCAGGGTGGGGAGAGTGTTACAAGACTTAGAAAGTGCCCACCTTTGGTGGAAGATTGCTAAAGAAAGAGGGAAAGGTTGTTGCTGAATAACAACAGGGCTTTCCCTGGTGCCACATGTGGGAAAAATCCAGCTAGAAACTTTATATGAAACAGTTGGAGACTCAGGAAAGTGGAGTCCAGACCTGATCCTGAGAGACTGTGGGATTTCTGGGGAGAGATTGGCCTAGGAAAATAAGGCATATAGGCTCCCATATTGTAATGAAAACCACAAAGACTCATTTAAAAGGGGAACCAAGACTTCACCCAAACCTGGGAAGGGACCCAGGGATTGCCTGTGTTCAGGCACAGCTGCTCCACTAAATAAAGATGCTGACACAGTGCACCAGCAGGAGCAGGGTGAGGGGCTCGACCCAGAAACAGAGTGCAGACCTGGTCAGAGAGGAGAACTGAACAGAGACACCATGGAAACAGGCAGGAGCTGAATGTAGCAGTATCCTGATGGGAATATTTCAACAAGGGAAAGAAGAAACAGCTCTAAAAAGGCCTGTCATTAGATAACAGGAGCTATCCAGTTTCTAGGGACAACAGGCAAAAGCCTCCTCCTTGCATAACTTTCAAACTTCATATATTGCTCCCTCCTTCCTGCTATCTCATTTTACCTTCTCCCTTTCTCTCATTATTTTGGAATTCAATTCTATTTATCTCTAGCAGTGACTTGTTTACATTCTGCCCTCTCATTAGTCCCCACTCTATCCTCTTGAAACAAAATTATTTTTCCTTTTCTTAAAATACCCATATTTGTACCCCACCTGTATCAATTTTACTCAGTAGCTGTGGGTAAGATGAGTATTAATACATTTATTCAAACACACATTTAGATCATCACTATTTTTGTATTTTAAATCTCAAATTTTATTACTCCTCTCCCCTACTCTACCTTGCCTTCCTCTAGTGCTTTCCAGTTTTCATTTTAAATGTAAATTTTCCTTGTCTTAGCCTGGTTTACATCCCTCATTTGCAGTACTCTCTTTCCTTCTATCCTCTCATCTGTCTTATCCCCAATCCATCGATATAAATCTTAGTTCATTTGTTGTTGATAGTGTGGGGAAGGATATTTTCACCAGTTAGATACCTATTATTTGTGTGTGTGTGTGTGTGTGTGTATAATTACTTTTTCAATTATTAATTTTTCTTTTTTCTTATTCTATATATATTTTTATATTATATACATATATTTATTTATTTAGTTATTTATTTATTTAATTTAGGTTGAAACCTAATACTATATGCTTCCCTCCTCTTACTTCACTCCATCTTCCTTCCTCTCTTTTTCACCTATGAGGTAAATCTTACCTTTTTTTTCTATCCCTCATCTCTATTATCCACTCTATTTTTCTTCCCTTTGCCCTCACAAAATCACTTTCTCTCAGTTAGTAACCACGTATTATTTTCCTTTCTTATAATAGTCTTAATCTCTTTACAACTGTATTAATGTTGGCTTATTTGCTGCTGGTAGGATGATTATGGGTGGGGATTGTTTTTGTGGGTGTGTGTCTGTTTCCTGGGCTGTTTGGTTGTTATTCCAACAGAACCAGCACAACAGACTACAACACATGGTGAGCAAAGTGACCTTCAATCAGCCAGCCAGATGGAAGCACTCTCTTAAAATCAAACCAAAAACAACCTAAATCCAATCATGACCAGAAAGCCCACATTAACAGCATGAAGGGCAGCCAAAGAGCATAAAGCTCAAGAACTTAAAGGTGCTATACCACTGAGTCCCACGGTTCCCTTCTGTGACCCAGAAGGTCACACTGTAATGACAGGGAGCCAAAGCAGACCAAGCTTATTCACAGAGAGAAATAAGAAGAGTCATGAAAAAAATGGGGGAGACAATAAAACAACCACCAATTGAAAGCAAAGGACGAATCCTCAGAAATACTTCTAAACAAAATTGAGGCAAGCAAGTTATCAGATTTTGAGTTCAAAATACTGATTATAAAGAAGCTCAATGAACTCAGTAAAACTACAAATAACTCCAAGAAAATTACAAAGAACTCCAGGGAAGCTACAAGGAACTTACTGAGAACTACACCAGTGTGAAAAAGGACATAGAAACCATCAATAAAAGCAAAGAAGAAGTGAAGAAATGAAGAATACAATAGAAGAAATTAAAAGCAGGCTAGATCAAGCAGGGGATCAAATCAGCCAGCTGGAGGATAATGTAGAAAAAAACTCGCAGGCAGAACAAAAAAATGAAAAAAAGTTTCAAAAATGAAGAGGAATTAAGAGAGATACAAAACAACATGAAATGTGATAATATTTATACCATAGGGATATCAGAAAAAGAGGAGGGACAAGGGACAAAAAAAAAAAAAAAAGTCTATAAAATAATAATAAAAAACATTCCTAACTTGAGGAAAGAAAATATTACACAAACCCAGGAGGCACAGTGGGTCTCAGTAAAGATGAACCCAAAGGTGCCCACATCAAGGCACATCATAATAAAAATGACAAAATTCAAAGACAAAGAGAAAATCTTAAAGGCAGCAGGAGTAAAACAACTAATAATATACAAGGGAGATCCAATAAGGCTATCAACTGGTTTCTCAACAGAAACACTACAAGCCAGAAGGGAATGGCAAAATCTATTCCAAGCAATGGAAAGCAATGGACCACAACAAGGATTATTCTATTCAGTAATACTCTCATTCAAATTAAAAGGTAAATTATGGAGTTTTCCAGATAAAAGAAGGCTGAAATAATACATTTCCAGCCCTGGCCAGCGGCACAGTGGATAAGGTTCCAGCCTGTGAATCCAAGGGTCACTTGTTCAATTCCCAGCCAGGGCACATAACCAGTTTGCAAGCCATGTCTCCAGCCAGATCTGTAGCTGGAGGCAGGTGAAAGGCAACCATATATCAATGTTTCTCTCCCTCTCTGCCTTCTTTCCTTTCCCTCTCTGTAAAAATAATAAATAAAATCTTAAAATAATAAGAATACATTTTCACCAAACTGATACTGCAAGATATGCTTAAGGGGCTGCTTTAAGCAAAAGAAGAAAGAGAGAGATGAACACAGATACAAAGGGAAAAAAATGGCAATGAACAAGTACCTATCAATAATAACATTAAGTATGCCCTGCCTGGTGTGGCTCAGTGGACTGAACACCAGCATATAAATCATAGTCTCTGGTTGGAGTCCCAGTCAGGGTACATGCCTGGGTTGTAGGCCAGGCCCCCAGTTGGGGGTATGAGAGATGCAACCACATCTTGATGTTTCTCTTACTCTCTTTCTCCCTCCCTTAAAATAAATAAATACAATTCTTTAAAAATTAAAAAAATAACATTAAATGTAAATGGATTAAATGCTCCAATTAAGCAAAACAGAACCAGGTATATGAATACAGCAAATAGGCCTTCAGTGGGCAGGGAGAAGGGGGATGGGGGGAGTGGGGAGGAAGAGGCAAAGAAGGGGAGCAGTTTAGATAAGAACCTAGTATGGAAGAACCATGGACATGGACAACAAGTGGGATTGACTTTGTGGGGGAGTGGGTGGGTGGGGAAGGGGACAGAGGGGAGTAAAAAGGGGATGAATGTAACACAACAACAATACAATTAAATTTAAGAAAAAAAAAGACATAAGGTAGTTGAATGGATAACAAAACAGGGCCCACATATATGCTGTGTACAGGAAATCCACCTCAGACAAAAAGATAGACTGAAAGTGAAAGGATGGAAGAAAATATTCCAGGCAAATGAAAATGAAAGAGAACCTGATGTAACAATACTTTTTTATCAGACAAAATAGATTTCACAAAGAAGGCCATAAAAAGCAACAAAGAAGGACATTTCAAATACTCATGGGAAAAAATTATCAAGAAGATATAACCCTTGTAAACATATATGCACCCAATATAGGAGCATCCAAATATTTAAGGAAAATCTTAGAGAACCTGAACAAGAGAATTTCAACATCCTATTGTCAACAATGATTGACCCAATATATATAATATTGCACCCTAGGGAAGGAAAATATTAATTATTTTCAAATGCACATGGAACATTCTCTAACCACATAGTAGGACCACATGGACCACATAGTAGGACACAAAACAAGCCTCAAGAAATTTTAAAACACTGAAGTTATATCAAGCATCTTCTCAGATCACAATGACTTGAAACTGGAAACCAACCTCAAGGGAAAAACTCAAAAACATTTCAATTCATGGAGACTGAACAATAGGTCATTGAATGATGAATGGGTTAACAATTAGATCAAGGAAGAAAGCAAAAAAAGCTTCTGAAAACAAATGAAGATGAATACACAACAGCCCAAAACCTATGGGACACAGTGAAGGTAGTCCTCTGAGGGAAGTTCAAAGCAATACAGGCCCACTTAAAAAGATTAGAAGAAACTCACATAAACAACTGAACCATAAAGACAGAAGAAATAGAGGAACAACAACAAACCCCAAAGCAAGTAAAAGCAAGGAAATCATCAATACCAGAGCAGAATTAAATGACATAGAAACTAAAAGAACAATTCAGAGGATCAATAAATCCAGGAGCTAGTGCTTTAAAAAGATAAACAAAATTGACAATTCTTTCACCAGACTCATCAAGAAAAAAAGAGAGAACCCAAATAAACAAAATCAGAAACAGCAGAGGAGAAATCACAACTGATAACATAGAAATAAAAAGGAATGTAAGAAACAGCTATATGGGAAAAAATCTGACAACCTGACTGAAATAAACAAGTTTCTGGAAATATATAATCTTCCAAAACTTAATTGAAAAGAAGCAGAAAGCTTGAATAGATGGATAACAACAAGTGAAATTGAGACAGAAAAAAAAAAAAAAAAAAACACTCCTGGCACACAAAAGCCCCAGACTGGATGGTTACACACACTAATTTTCCAAACATCTAGGGAAGAATTAGCTCCTTTCCTCCTCAAACTATTCCAAAAAATCCAAGAAGAGGGAAGACTCTCAAACTCCTTCTATGAGGCCAGGATTATTTTAATCCCAAAACCAGATCAAGGCACAACTAAGGAAGAAAACTACAGGCCAATGTCTCTGATGAACATAGATGCTAAAATTCTCAACAAAACATTTGCAAACTGGATCCAGCAATCATAAAATCTATTTTTTTCTGAAATAAGTATGGCTACTCCAGCTTTTTTCATGTCCATTTGCTTGGTATGTATTTCTCCATCCCTTCACTTTTAATCCATTTTGATCTTTTGTTCTGAGGTGGGTCTCTTGAAGGCAGCATATATGTAGGTTATGTTTTCTTATCAATTCTGCTACCCTATGTCTTTTGATTGGCACATTTAATCCATTTACATTTAAGGTTATTATTGATTGATACTTATTTATTGCCATTTCCCACTTTGTCCCTGTTTCCTTTTTTGTCTCTCTCTGTTTCTTCTTCTTTTTTTTTTTTTTTTTTTTTTTTAAAAGCAGACCCTTTAGCATTTCTAGCAATGCTGGTTTGGTAGTGATGTATTCTTTTCATCTTCTTTTGTCTGGGAAACTCCTTATTTCTCCTTCCATTTTGAATGAGAGCCTTGCTGGTTAGGCTATTTTTGGTTGCAGGACTTTATTTCCCATTACTTAGAATGTTTTTTGGCCATTCCCTTCTGGCTAGTGTTGTTTCATTGAATAATCATTTGGTAGCCTTATCATAGCCCCTTATATGTTATTTGCTGATTCTCTCTTGATGCTTTTAGGATTCTCTCTTTGTCTTTGAAATTTGCCATTTTAATTATAATGTGTCTTGGAGTTAGTCTGTTTGGGTTGATCTTCATCGGGGCCCTCTGTGCTTCCTGAACTTGAGTAACATTTTCACACATCATGTTAGGGAAATTTTCTATCATGACTTTTTTGAACAGGTTTTCCATTCCTTGTTTCTCTTCTCCTTCTGGTATCCCTATGATACGAATATTATTGTGTTTCATGTTGTCCTGCAGCTCTCTTAAAACCTCTTTATTCTTCTTCAGCCTTTTTTCATTCTTTTGTACTGTTTTGGAATATTTTTCTACATTGTCCTCCAACTTGATAATCCCATCCTCTGCTTCCTCTAGCCTACTGTTCATTCCTTCTACTATCTTCTTCAATTCAGAAATTGTATTCTCCATTTCCTCCTGGCTCTTACTGATAGTACCTAAGTCATTTTTTAATGCTGGTGTAGCTCTCAGTAAGTTCCTTGTAGTTTCCCTGGAGTTCTTTGTAGTTCCTCTGGCATTGTTTATACTTTTCTTTGAGCTGGCTTAGCTCATTGAGCTTCTCTATCATCATTCTTTTGAATTCCATATCTGAGAGTTTGTTTGCCTCTGTTTCATTTAGTGATCTTTCTGGGATTCTTCCTTTCATTTTGGTGATGGACTGATTAATTTCCCCCCCATTTTGTGTGTCTGTTGTTGCTAGTTTTTGTCTTGGATTAATCTGCTTTGCTTCTCTGCCTTTGTGGGGCACTCTTCTGTGTTAGGAGATTGGTGGAGTTCAGTGTTGCAGTCTCATAGATTTTCTCCACTTTTTGCTCTTGGGGTGGCCTTTATGTTGTTAACTTGGGCTGTATGGTTTTATTTTGGATTGGTTTTATACGTTGCTCCTTCCCTTCCAGTTGGCTGATGGAGGTCACTAGTTCTATCCTTTCTCATACACTGGTTTTGTGCTGCTCCTAAAACAGAACCACCAGTCCAGGCAAATTAACCACACCTTCAGAGATATCTTTCTCCTTTAATTCCCCTTTCGACTGCCTACAAACATAGCTATATATCCATACCCTCCAATGTAATCCCCACTTTGAATCACACCCTCAGCTGCTCCTGAGCCAGTCTTAACAGGGATTTAGATATGATAAGACAGTTTTACTAGGGGAAAATGATTAAGTTAACTAAAATATAGATAATTTTGAAGGGTGCTGAGGAGTAGCAAAGGTAGCAGGGATAAGAGAGAGAAAGCCAACTTATCTGTTCTATAGAAATGAGGAGGGGGAGAATCAGAAAGCCTCAAGTGCAAGTGAACAGTATAAGCCTGTATATATAGTTGCTGCATCTACCTCCCTGTTCACCCTTAAAGAGCCCCGATTGGTCCAGGTGGAGCCAGGACCTGTGTGCTTTTAGCAGAAAAAAAAAAAAAAAAAAAAGAATGTGTAGTTTCTAGTAGTGCATTCCCAAGAAAAGAAAGAAAGAAAGAAAGAAAGAAAGAAAGAAAGAAAGAAAGAAAGAAAGAAAGAAAGAAAGAAAGAAAAAGAAAGAAAGGGTTTAAGCAGCTGGGGAGGGGAAAATACTTAGATTGAGGACTGGTAATGAGTTGTAGCAGAAGAGTGAGTAGACTTTAAATCAAGAGTAGGAAGAGGACTTTGGGAATTTAGATGGATTGAGATAGAGAAGGAATAAAATTGTGAGGTGGGTTACACTATGATATAAACTGTATTTACTTAAAATGCACTAATTCTGAGGGTTAGAAATAACTTTTCAAAAGGATATGTTAGGGATTAATAGTTCATGTAGCTCTTGGTGTAACTGAGGTGTTTGAGATTAGCAGTGATCCATTTCCTGAGTCTGCCTCTTTTTCTTGGTCAAGTCTCTGCAGTCTACAGTCAAAGTATGTGGTCTTGGAGTGATAGGGCGTATGGCTATCACAGTCATGGCTGATTCTGAGTGTCAGCCCACAGGTGTGCTGAGAGCTCCAGTAGCCTAGTTGGGTTTCTGCTCTGCTGGTGTTTTGGGGAACTCCCTTCTCTCACTGGTTCTGTGTGAAGACCTGCAGGGTGCTTCTGTGGTGTCTATGGCTGTGGTTCCTGCCTGTGATGGGCACCTGGCTCCAATGCAGGGTGGCCTGCAACCTTGCTGGCTCCTGTGATGGCTGACCCTACCCGCACAACTCCTGCAGGAGGTATCCCCTGTCTGCAAACAAGTGCCTGGCTCCCCCAGGGCTAAGGCTAACCCTCCAAGCAGTCCAGCTCTTTGAGGAGTTTTTCACTGTCGCCTCTGTGATGAGTGCCTGGCTCGCCTGAGGGTCCACAGGGCAGTCTGCTGGCTAACACTACCACCCACTTCCAGCTCCTCAAGGAGGCCTTTGTTGCCTGCAATGGGCACACCAGTTGCACCAACTGCAAGTTCCTGGCATGCAGTTTTGAGATTTTGTGGGCGCCTTTGCACCAGTGTGGGTACACAGGGTGGGCCTTCCCCCTAGCCAGGGTTCGGAGCTGCCCTCTTCCAGGAGGCATAGCGGCACACTTTTCAGCCCTCTCACAGCTCTGGCAGGTGCACTTCCCCAACCCCTTGATCCTGCTCCCCGAGGTCCTCTTCTCTTCTGCCTCTGTCACAGGGAGGAGTTTCCTCTCTCTCAGTGTCCAGAGCAAGGCTCTCACACAGTCTCTCCCCTACTGGAGTTCAATTCCTTATTCCCTCCAGAGTTTGCACTCACTGTCCACACTGCACTGCTCAGATTTCTAGTCATCAGGGAGCCTGGAGCTGTATTCAGTTAGAGCCACCCTTCTGGGCAGAGCTGCCACTACTGCCCAGAGTGGACCTGGGCCTGCTGGCCAGTTTGGAACTATCTCACCTGCTCTCCTGTATGTCTCTACAGCCTCTGGGCTGTGCATACCTGAGTCCAGATGCTTACCACTCCAATTCTTAGGGACCTGAAGACATCTGTGCTCCCTACCCTATCCTCCAGCTGCTCTGGCACTTGAGAGAACCATCAGCACTGCTTTCTACTCTATCGCCATCTTTCCCTCTCCCAACTTCTATCTTATTTAACATTGTGTTGGCTATTAGAGGTCTTTTGCTTTCCCAGAAAGAACTTAAGAATCATTTTCATTACCACATAAATAACTTGGGATTTTTATTGGGACTGCATTATTCATAGATCAAAATATGAAGTAATGCCACTTTGACAGTATTGAATCTTCTTATCTATGAAAATTGACTATTTTTTTCATATATTCATTTATGTTACTCATCAGAGTTTTATAATTTTCCTCATATAGATCTTGTACCTTTTTACTTAGTTTTATACCTAAGTATCTCATTTTGTGTAGTTGTAATGTAAATAGTTACATTTTTTACACCAACTGGATTTTATTTTGCTTTTAAAATTTTGCATAATTAATGTGATTAAAATCATGCTGTTCTGTAATGTTAACTCATCATTGGTTTGATATCCTTCAGCAATAATTTTCTTTTTATTTTTTAAAAAATTTTAAAGATTTTATTTATTACTTTCAGGGAGAGGAGAAGGAAGAGAGGCAAGGAGGGAGAGAGACATCAATGTGTGGTTGCCTTTCACCTGCCTCCAGCGAAGGACCTGGCTGGAGACCTGGCTTGCAACCTAGTTATATTGCCCTGGCTGGGAATCAAACCAGCAACCTTTGAGTTCACAGGCTGGCACCTTATCCATTGTGTCACCAGCCAGGGCTAATTTTCTTTTTAAATTGGGAAATTTTCATGTTGCACAATAAAAGATCCCACAAGATTAACTTTGGAGTAATTATTCAGAGTTTATCTCCACTCATTTTTCTTCATGCTGTTTTTGTGTCTTTGGAAGTTAAATTTTAGAAGAACATTTCCTCTCCTCTAGTCAAGTCTTTTTCCATTAGGAGAGCAATCTTAAGTTTCAGAAAGGAGGAATACAAAAACTGGAACAATTTGAAAATGTAAACAATGAGAAAGTAAAGTTGTATTTTCTCATCCTTAATGAGTTTTTCACATGATATTCTTTTCTGCTGCATTGCAGAGGTTGTTTAGAGGAAGAGGATAGAAATTTGATATATAAACCAATTCAGAAAAAGCAATGGTCTGGAATACATAATTTTATTTCTAATTCACAGTGAATTGGAGCAAAATGTCCTCTGATCCAGTTACATTTTGTCATTTATGCATGCCTTTATTGGCATAAGACCTATAAACACCAGCCAGTTATGACAAGAAGCTTGCAAACTTAATAATACTGTTTTCCATGAACTCTCAGGCACTGAGAGCCAGCCAGTAACAAAACACCTTACAATGTACTTACTAACTGATTTGACAACTTGATCTTGCACATTTAGCTGAGTTAGAATGACAACTTTCTTTAGAGAAGACAGGATGTTTTATATTAAGTGCAAGAACATTCAAGTTTTAGCATTTAGAAAGCCTAGAATATTAAAACAACAAGAATAACAACAACAAAAAATTTCAACTTGATTGTTTCAAGAAGCAGATTGTAAAGTCAAATGACCCCAGGAAGAAGCAGTTTCCTTTTTCTCTTTGGAGTAGACACTAACAGAAATAAGAATTAATTCTGGAATTAGGATTTCAAAATTAGATGAACTCCCTAGGTTATCTAATTCGCTATAGTTCATAATTTATATGTATAAAGAAAAGCAATTGACCAAAAGAAATTTATTGAGCACCCATAATGGGCCAAAGAGTGTGTTCCATACCACTGGGACAAGGATCCAGAAGTAATATGGTATTCCCCTTGCTCAAAAGTACTTCAGTTCCAGTGAGATAAAAGTAGTTCATGAAATAAATAACAAAACAACAAGGTTTCAAATAACCTGTGGGTTATACAGGTGGGGGACTTTTAATCTGGGTTAGAGAAAACATATGTTCTTGTGCATCTGAATTGCCAGGGGAATTTTTGTGGAAAAAGTACTCTGCGGAGATATCCTCATGAAGCAAGGCCCTGTGGTTTTCCACTTTATTTGAGTTTGGCTAACAAAACATTCTAAAACCTGAAAATAAATTTATAGCAACCCCAAGCTGGAGGTCTCACATTGCTTTTTACTTGTTCACCTTATTCTTGGAATATTTATTTCAAGAACTGAGAATCCTTCAGGACTATTGCCCAGTTCCCATTTTAGTATCTAAAACATGAAGGTTCTCTTTCAGACTACCAATAAAATTTACATTTCATCAGTACGGTTGTTTATTCCTGTATACTTTTCTCACGTGCATGGTATGTAACATGACAGTTTTTAACTGAGAAGGAAACTCCATTATTGGATTGACTGTAATTAACCTTAACATCACTGTTTAATATTGAATATTACAACAGCAACTATTGAGGTTGTTTATCTAGACATAGGACTCACTAATAAGTTCACAGTCAAATGATACATGTCATAAATTCAGAACCATGAGTGATGAGCCTTATCAGAGCTAAATAATATGCCTGAATTGCCCTTTGCTATTAATAACTAATATGAACTGAAAATTATTTTTTCCAAGTTTTGGTTCATTGTTTAGTCTCAATAATTGTGTAAACTACACTATAAAAGCTACTTGGATATCTGGCAATATGTTTTTTAAATTAATTTATTGTTATATTACAGTTGTCCCATTGACACCCCATTGCTCTACCCTGCACCACCTACCCCATTTCTTCTCCTACAGTCACTCCACACATTTTTGCCCATGTCCATGGGTCATTTAGTCCTTGACTAAACTCTTCCCCTTTTTTCTTCCTTTCTATTCTCCCCTCTCCCCTCCAGCCATGGTCAGCCTGTCCCTTGTTTCTCTTCCTCTCATTCTATTTTGCTTGATTTTTTGTATTGCTTATTAGTTTCTTTCGTTAGATGAGATCATATGATATTTGTCTTTCATCTCCTGGCTTATTTCACTAAGCAGAAGGCTTTCCAGTTTCATCCATGCTATTGCAAAAGGTAGCAATTCCTTCTTTCTTTCTGCTTTGTAGTAGTCCATTGTGTAAATGTACCAGAGTTTTTTGTTTGTTTGTTTGTTTGTTTGTTTTTAATCCATTCATCCACTGATGGGCATTTAGGCTGGTTGCAGCACTTGGCTATTATAAATAATGCTGTTATGAGCATAGGGGTGCATAGGTTCTTCTGAATTGGTGTTTCAGGATTCTTCAGATATAATCTTAGCAGTGGAGTCACTGGATCAAAAGGCAGTTCCATTTTTAGCATTTTGAAGATATTCCATACTGTTTTCCAGATTGGCTGCACCAGTCTACAGTCCTACTAATACACTATGGTTCCCTGTTTCCCACATCATCAGCAGCACTATTGCTTATTGATTTGTTAATGATGGCCATTCTGACTGGTATCTCATTGTGGTTTTAATTTGCAACTCTCTGATGGCTAGTGATGTTGAACGTTCTTTCATATGCCTATGGGTCCTTTGTATGTGCTCCTCAGAGAAGTCTCTGTTTTGATTCTTTTGCCCATTTTTTAATTGGGTTGTCTGTCTTCCTAATGCTGAGTCATATAAGTTCTTTATATATTTTGGAGTTTAAATACTTGTCTAATGTATTATTGGCAAATATGTTTACCCATATGACTGGTTTCTTTTTTATTTTGCTGATGATTTCTTTAGCTTAGCAGAAACATGTTAATTTAATGTAACCCCATTTGCTTATTTATTTGTTCCTTTATTTCTCTTGCCCTAGCATATACCATGTTCATGGATGGTAAAAAATAACATTGTCAAAATGTCCATACCAGTCAAAACAATGTATAGATTCAAAACATTCCCTATTAAAAGAACAATGACATATTTCACAGATCTTGAACAAATACTTTTATTTGTTCATTTAAACATTTAAAATGTGTATGGAGCCCAAAATGCCTATGAATAGCCACAGCAATGTTGAGAAAGAAGAATAAAGTAGGGGGAATCACAATACTGGATACTAAACTATATTACAAGGCCACTGTAATTGAAACAGTTTGGTCCTGGCATAAGAATAGAAATATAGATCAATGGAACAGGATAGAGAGCCCATAAATAAACCCAGGTCTCTGTGGTAAATTAATATTTTACAATGAGGGAAGTAGCATAAAATGGAGTGAAATAGCCTCTTCTACAGCTGGTGTTGGGAAACCTGGACAGAGACATGCAAAAAATTTTTAAAAAATGATACCTGGACAGGGACATGTAAAAACTGAAACTAGACTACCAACTTATACCATGCAACAGAATAAACCCAAGATCTATAACAGATTTAACATAAACTGTGCTACCATAAAAGTATTGGAGGAAAACATAGGCAGTAAAATTTCAGATATCTCATTCAGCAATACTTTCACCAATGTTTCTCTTAGATCAAGGGAAATAAAGGAACAAGTAAACAAGTGGCAATTTGTTTTAAGAGTAGAGAAGTGAAGGAACACATTTTATACATTTGTTGTGCTGAAAGATTTGCCAGCAGTGCTAGACTGTGGGCTGTCATCAGACCTTGAGACATAAATCTCTTGTGGACATTTTAGTGCTTGTGTAATTCAAAAAAGTTATGGGTTTAAATTGAAATTTCAAAATGATTAGGACGTGTTTTCCCCTAAAGTAATTACTTCAACTATTCTAAGAGGATGACTGAGAGCCTAAAGTCCTCAAATGGCTTACCCCAAACTATGTAACTATGTGGAAAGCTCAGCAATGAAAACTCAGCAGGACAGCCAGTGATATTTAACTTCCTTGTTCAAGTTGCCTACCACCTGTAGGCTCAGAGAGAAATACTGTTCTTGGGAGAACAGCACATAATGAGATTCCATGAATATAGTTTGAGTAGTTCTAAATACTACCTGCTTTTAATTCCATGAGGAAAGAACCAAAGGATTACACATCTTTAGTAGTCCATGAACAAAGTCAAAGAATGGCTTTTTAAGTCTCCTTCTAGTATGTTAAATATGTTGGGGACTTGATTGGACCAGTCCTGTTACCTAGGCTCTGGTCAAATATTGGACTATAATCAGAACTGAAATGACTGTCAAAATAGTTTTGTCTGAATTGATTCTGCATGCTCCTTTGTGGCAATTGATTTTGGTGGAAATCAAGAACACAAATAAAAATGTATTTTCACTCTGATTTTAGAAGCACCATGGATGATACCTACTTTCTCATTTTGGAAAACTACTAGGGTTGATTCCAAAGATTAAATAATGTTTGATGTCAGTATCAGAAGACATGTAAAAATCAAATAACTACAGGTATTCATTTGACATGAGGAAACTGAGGCACATACATGCAGAGTGATTTTTCCAGGTTATACATAAAATTGATGGCAATCCAAGAAAGAGAATCTTGATCAGCTCACTGTCAGTTTAGTGATATTTTTAAAAATATATTTGAGAGAAAAAATATTTTAAACTGGAGGTGAAGCCAAGGTGCCAATTATTGCTCATGGTATGACTCAATATTTCTTTGAGGAATTTAGCTTAAGGTTATGGTGATAATAACACCTCTAATTTGTATAGAACTTTACAGTACACAAAATGTTGTCAAAGGCATTATTTTATTTGCTTGTCTCAATATGTCTTGAAGAAAGACAGAAGAGAATGTATATTTCATTTGAAAGCGATGGGGGTAAAATTCAGATAGAATGTGCACTGTGCCAAATTAATTATTATTCAAAATTTTGTTCTACTATATCCAAGCTAAAGACTCTTTCACCTTACACCAGATAGTAAAGAAGCCCATCAACTATATGACCGAATTTTGTTTTATCCTAACACCATAATTTCAGTCCATTGTATGCAAGTTCCTCATAGGTTTATTCATTACCACATGTACAATTAATAATGATGATAGCAAATTTTCCTGAATCTTTTGCTTTGTATCACCCACTACCCTAAGCTCTTCAAATTAATTTACTTATAATATATCTACTAAAACCAACCTTATGTAGTAACACTATTAGTATATTTACATTATAGATAAACAAATTAAGGTACAAAGAGGTTAAGCAACTTCTACAAAGTCATGAAACTAATAATAATACAGCCAAGATTTGGGCCTTGGCACTCTGGACTCCAAAACATCCATTTAGTCACAACTGTAAACATCATCACTATAAATATTGTAGTGTTGTTAGCCTTAGCACACTCCAAATATCACTCTGTAACATATGTGGAATCAATAACCCCCAAAAAAATTGTTTTGCAGCCATCTCCTATGGCACAGGGCTGTAAAAGATCATGCAATTGAGAAAGGAGTAGCTTTATTATGTAGAGAACATTGAGACTTGATTGCCTATGATGATTCTAAACAATCCGTTAAGAGTTCTTTTATCAAAAATATGACTTTATAAAATATCCCCAAATAGGTTTGCCTTTAAAAAAGATTACTATAAAGGAAACATATTGTGTTTTTACAAAACTAGTGTTTCACTAAATGTTGTGTACATATACCTGATAGCCAATAATAACATCAAAAGAAATTCAAATAATACAGCCTTCAGCAGAATGCAATATGAATGTAATAGCTGCACTCGGTTGTCATGACAAAGTGTTTTATTGTCAATGAACCTAAACATCATGTAATAGCTATTAAGTGGTAATTCCCACAAAAACAATATCAAAGATTATAAATGAACTGACAAATGAATAGCCTGAGTAAATGAGAATTTTAGTTTTCTGAAGGTGTTATAGCAGAGGCAAGATGCTCCTTAATAATATTGACTTCTGGTAACACAGAATAGGCTTCCATAACACAAGTAAGCGATGAAGGTGAAAATCATTTTCTGATTGCTTCTAACCTCTTATTATAAATAAAAAAAAATAAAAATATATTGACAGCTATGGCTGGGTGACTCAGTTGGTTAGAGTGCTCCAATAAGGTTATCAAATGCTTACTCAACAGAAACAATAAAAGCCATAAGGTAATGGCAAAAAATATTCCAAGAAATAGGAAACAAAGACCTGCAAGCAAAAATAATATAACCAGCAAGGCTCTGAATCAAAATGGAAGGAGAAATAACAAGTTTCACAGACAAAAGAAGAGAAAAAGAATAAATCAATACTAAACTTGCACTGTAAGAAATGCTAAAGGGACTATCATTTTAAAAAATGAAGAGACAGAGAGGAACAAAGATACAAAGAAGAAAAATGGCAATAAATAAGAATCAATAATAACCTTAAATGCACCAATCAAAAGACATATGGTAGCTGAATGGATAGGAAATCATGACCCACATATATGCTGTTTTCAAGAGGCCCACCTCAGAAGAAAAGATCAACACAGATTGAAAGTGAAGGTTTGGAAAAACATATATCAAGTAAATGGACATGAAAAAAGGCTGGAGTAGCAATACTTATTTCAGACAAAATAGATTGTATGATGAAGGCCATAAGAGAGACAAAGAAGGACATTTCATAATAGTTAAGGGAATAAGGGAATAATCCATGCAGAAGAAATAACTCTGGTAAATATATATGCACTCAACGTAGAAGCTCCAAAATATATAAGGAAAATCTTGGAGGACTTCAAGAAGGATATACATAGCAACACACTAATAGTAGGGGATTTTAATACCACACTATTAACAATGGGCAGATCTTCCAAACAAAATATCACTAAGGATATTTTGGCATTGAACAACACTCTAGAGAAAATAGACTTAACTGATGTATACAGAACCTTTCACCCAAAAGAAGCAAAATACACATTCTTTTCAAAGCACATGAAACATTCTCTAAGATAGACCATATGATCAGTCACAAGACAAGTCTCCACAAGTACAGGAAAATTGAAATCATACCAAGCATCTTCTCAGATCACAATGACTTGAAATTAGAAACTAATCTCAAGGGAAAAAAAACAAAACAAAACAAAAAATCTCTAACTCATGAAGACTGAATAACATGCCTTTAAGTAGTGACTGGGTTATTAGTGAGCTAAAAGATGAAATCAAAAAGTTTCTGGAGACAAATGACAATAAATACACAACAGTCCAAAACCTATGGGACACAGCAAAAGATGTCCTCAGAGGGAAATTCATAGCAATACAGGTCTACCTAAAAAGGTCAGAAAAAAATATACAAACAGTCTAACCATAAACCTGCAAGAACTAGAGGAGCTACAACAAAGACCAGAGCAAGTAGAAGGAAGGAGATCATCAAGATCAGAGCAGAACTAAATAACTCAGAGACTCAATCTACAATTTGAAGAACCAACGAGTCCAGGAGCTGGTTCTTTGAAAAAATATACAAAATTGACAAGCTTTTATCCAGACTCATCAAGAAAAAAAGAGAAAGGACCCAAATAAAAAGAATCAGAAATGACAGAGGAGAAATCACAACTGATACTTCTGAAATACAAAGAATTGTAAGAAATTATTACAAACAACCATATAACAAGAAATATAATAACCTGGGTGAAATGGGTATATTTCTGGAAATCTATAATCTACTAAAACCGAATCTAGAAGGAGCAGATATCCTGAATAGGCCAATAACAACTAGTGAAATTGAAGAAATAATCCAAAATCTCCCAATCATAAGAACCCCGGACCAGATGGATTCACAGGTGAATTCTACCAACCATTTAAATAAGAACTAACTCCTGTACTTCTTAACCTATACCAAAAATTACAGAAAGAAGGAAGACTCCCAAACTCTTTCAATGAGGCCAATATTATTCTAATCCCAAAACAAGGTCAAGACACAACTACGAAAGAAAACTACAAGCCAACATCTCTGATAAACATAGATACACAGATTCTCACAAAATATTGGCCAACAGTGTTTAGCAACACATGACAAAGATCACACACCAAGATCAAGTGGGTTTCATCCCAAGGATGCAAGGTTGGAACAACATTCATAAATCAATAAATGTAATACAACAAATCAACAAAATGAAAGACGAAAACAATATGATCATATCGATAGATGTTGAAAAAGCTTTCGATAAAGTACAGCGACCATTTATGATAAAAACACTCAGCAAAATGGGAATAGAGGGAGCATACCTCAACATCATAAAGGCCATCTATGAGAAACCTGAAGCCAACGTCATACTTAATGGGCAAAAACTAAAAGTTTTCCCCCTAAGATCAGGAAGGAGGCAAGGCTGTCCACTTTCTCCACTTCTGTTCAACATCATCATGGAATTTCTAGCCATAGGCATCAGAGAAGAAAAAGGAATCAAAGGTATCCAAATTGGAAAGGAGGAAGTCAAACTGTCATTATTTGCATATGATATGATAATGTACATACAAAACCTGATAGGCCCCACCAAAAACTTATTTAACCTAATAAGCAAATTTAGCAAAATAGCTGGATATAAAGTCAATATCCAGAAATTAAAAGCATTTAGGTATACCAATAATGAAACATCAGAAATAGAAGCTAGAGAACAAACCCCATTTACCATACCAACAAGAAAAATAAAGTACTTAGGAATAAACTTAGCCAAGGAGGTAAAAGACCTGTACTTAGAAAACTATGGAACACTGAAGAAAGAAAGTAAGAAAGATACAAATAAATGGAAGCATATACCATGTTCATGGGTGGGAAGAATTAACATCATTAAAATGTTCATACTACCCAAAGCAATCTATAGATTCGATTCAATCCCAATTAAAATACCAATGGCATACTTCACAGAGATGGAAAAAATACTTCAAAAATTTATATGGAGCCAAAAATGCTCACAAATAACCACAACAATCTTGAGAAAGAAGCACAAGGTAGGAGGAATCACAATACCAGACATCAAACTACTACAAGGCTACTGTCATCAGAACAATCTGGTACTGGCATAAGAATAGACATCTAGATCAATGGAAGAGAATAGAGAGGTCAGAAATAAACCCAGGACTGAATGGTCAACTAATATTTGACAAACGGGGAAGGAATATAAAATAGACTAAAACAGTCTCTTCAAGTGGTGTTAGGAGAACTGGACAGCATCATGCAAAAAAGATAAAACTAGACCACCAACTTATACCATACACCAGAATAAACTCAAGATGGATAAAGGACTTAAACATAAGCAGTGCCACCATAAAGGTCCTGGAGAAAAATATAGGCAGTAAAATTTTAGATATCCTATGCAGAAATATGTTTACTGATACTTCTTCATTGGCAACGGAAATCAAAGAACTAAAAAAGAAATGTGACTATATCAAACTAAAATTTTCCTATTCAGCCAAAGAAAACACCAACAAAATTCAAAGGAAACCAGCTGTATGGGAAAACATATTTGCCAATCATACCTCAGACAAGGGTTTGATATCCAAAATATATGAAGAACATATGCAACTCAACACCAAGGGGACAGACATCCCAATTAAAAAAAAAATGGGAAAGGACATAACAGACACCTCTCTGAGGAAGGCATACAAAGGTCCCAGAGGCATATGAAAGAATGCTCAACATCACTAGCCATCAGAGAGATGCAAATTAAAACCACAATAAGATACCACTTCACACCTGTCAGAATGGCCATCATCAACAAATCAACAAAAAAGTGTTGGCGATGATGTGAGGAAAAGGGAACCCTGGTGCACTGTTGGTGGGAATGTAGGCTGGTGCAGCCACTATGGAAAACAGTATTGAGTTTCCTTAAAAAGCTAAAAATGGAACTGCCTTTTGATCCAGGAATTCCACTACTAGGACTATACCCAAAGAACCCTGAAACACCAATTCAGAATAACCTATATACCCCTAAGTTCATAGCAGTGCTATTTACAATAGCCAAGTGCTGGAAACAACCGAGGTGCCCATCAGTCAATGATTGGATCAAAAAAACTTTGGTACATTTACAGAATGGGATCCTACACAGCAGAAAGAAAGAAGTAACTCCTACCCTTTCCAACAACAAGTATTAAACTAGAATGTAGTTTGCTTACTGAAGTGGGCCAGTCAGTGAAAAACAAATACCATATGATCTCACTCATTATAGGACAATAGTGAACAAAACAAACAAACAAGCATAACAGAACCAGATACATGAATACAATGAATAGACATTCCATGGGCGTAGGAGTGGGTGCAATAGAAATGTTGGAGGATGAGG
Organism: Noctilio leporinus; assembly: GCA_004026585.1. Taxonomy (NCBI): domain Eukaryota; kingdom Metazoa; phylum Chordata; class Mammalia; order Chiroptera; family Noctilionidae; genus Noctilio; species Noctilio leporinus. The sequence goes on from PVIW01010529.1 coordinate 38,788, forward strand.
CAAAGAAGGGGAGCAGTTTAATCAAGGAATTAGACTGTGAGAACTATGGACATGGACAATAAATGGGATTGACTTTGAGGGGGGAGTGGGTGAATGGGGATGGGGACTGAGGGTAGTGAAAAGGGGATGGATGTAATGCTACAACTATAAAATTAAATTTAAAACATCTATTATCAATCTTTTAAAAATTATATTTTATTTTTTGCTATTATACTTGCCTGAATTTTCTCCCCCCTACCAATTTGCCCAGATTCTTAGGCAATCTCTATACCGTTTTCTATATCCATGGGTCATGCATATGTTTTCTTTGGTGACTCTATTTCCTAAGCTGGACTTTGCATCCCAATGACTATTCTGTAACTACCAATTTATAGTCTTAATCTCTTTATCTTTTCACCTGTCTCTCATGACCCCCTTTAATCTAACAAACATCAAAATGTCTTCCATATTTATGATTCTGTTTCTGTTCTGCTTATTTTGATTTTTTCATTTAATTGCTGCTGCACAAATGTTTATTGCCGTTTTGTTATTTATGTTTATATCTTTTTTTCTTAATGAAGACCCTTTAGCATTTCATATAATACTGGTTTAGTGGTAGTGAGCACTTTTAGCTTTTTCTTGTTTGAGAAGTTCTTTGTTATTCCTTCAGTACTAAATGATAGGTTTTCTGGGTAAAGTAGCCTTGGTGGTTGGTACATCCATCTGTTTCTCTACATTGAACATTTCATATCAACCTCTTCTAGCCTGCAAAGCTTCTTTTCAGAAATCATCTGACATTCTTATGGGAGCACCCTTGTATGTATGTAATTAACTGCTCTTCTCTTGCTACTTTTAAGACTCTCTCTTTGTTTTTAACCTTTGGCATTTTAATTATGATGTGTCTTGGTATAGGCCTCTTTAGTTTCATCTTGATTGAGACTCTCAGTAATTCCTGGATTTGTATGTTTATTTTCATCACTCAGTTTGGGAAGTATTGTCTAATTTTTTTGTTTGTTTTTTACATAGCTTTACAATTTCTTGTTTTCTCTCTTCTTCTCCTGGCATACCCCCATGGGAATTTGATACACTTGAAGTTATTCCAGAGGTTCCTTACATTATCCTCATTTTTTGTATTCTTTTTTTTTTTTTTTTCTTCTTGCTGTTCTGATAGGTTGTCTTTTGCTTCCTTATATTCCAAATTGATAATTTGAATATTGGATTCATCCACTATACTATTGATTCCATGTAAATTGTCTTTTATTTCATGCACTGTATACTTCATTTCTGAGAGGATTATTTTTTCTGTTGAGGTCCTCACTAATTTTTTTTTTTTTTTAAGATTTTATTTCATCATTTCTAGAAAGAGGGGAAGGGAGAGAGGCAGAGAGAGAGAGAGACATCAATGTATGGCTGCTTTTCATCTGCCTCCAGCCACAGATCTGACTGGAGACCTGGTTTGCAACCTTGTTATGTGCCCTGGCTGGGGAATTGAACCTGAGACCTTTGGGTTTGCAGGCCGGCACCTTATCCACTGCACCACCAGCCAGGGCCTCCTCACTAAATTCTTTGAGCATTCTTATAACCAGTGTTTTGAACTCTGCATCTAGTAGATTGTTGTATCCATTTTGTTTTTTTGTTTTTTTTTCTGCAGTTTAGTCCTGTTCCTTCATTTGGGCTATACTTCTTTGTGTTGTCATTTTGGCAGCCTCACTGTATTTGTTTTTATTTATTAGGTAAAGCTGTTACATCTTCCAGGCTTGGTAGAGTGGTCTAATGTAGTAGGTGTCCTCTAAGGTATAGGCACAGCCTCTACTATTACTCAAGCTGGGTACTCAGGGTACATGCACTGTATCAACTATGTACACCCTCCTGTTGTACTTGAGCCTTGATTGCTGTTGGCATGTCCAAAGTCAGCCACCTCCTGTGTTCTGTCCAGGATCACACATCATAAGCTACTAAGTGATCTGCAGATGACTTCTACTTGTTCTGTGTTTGGCAGTGCTGAGGTAGGGAAATTCTGTGAACCAAGGCCAACTGTTGCTACTATCAGGCCTGGGACAAATTAGTGAGAGACACAGGGCTTACTGAATCCAGATGCTGCTTCTTTGAGAGAATTTGGGGGAAAATGAAACATGGGCCAAGACAAGTCATCTGTATGGAAAAGCCACTGGAAACAGCTTGGGTTAGCCCTAAATTTGGGTACAACCAGGACTCAGGGAACCACCAGGGTAGGAAAAACAGTGATAGCCAGGTTGATGGAGCCTCAAATATGGCTCCTGCTTCTTGGCTCTGAGGCCTTGTTGGGGTGAGTTCATAAAAGGAACAATAGTCTCTGCAAGCTCTTCTGTCCAGGAGAAAGTTTTTCACCAGCTTTCACCCTGATGCTGGACAATTCAGTTCCTCCCTGCATATCAGAGACACTTTTTAATATGCTGTCCCTGCACTGGAGCCCAGAGGGTACAAGTCCAAGAAAGTCTGTGTGTAGGCCTTTTAAGAGGAAATGCCTGGAATTCCAGTAGTTTCTGTCTTCCACAACTTTAATCCCCATTTTGTTTTACAAACCAGAAATCATGGAGACTTATAGTCTTGGCACCAAATCCTTGGGCTGGAGGGCCTGGTGTGGGGTTGGGATTCCCCACTCCTGAGTATTACTTCTGAATTTTATCCACCACTCATGTGTGTGAGACCAGCCTGTTCCATTTCTCTACCTCTCCTACAAGCCTAAATATGGTTTCTTCCATTCCAATGTTGTAGGACTTCCATTCAGCTCAATGTCTCATGATTCTGAATGATGGGTTTTATATAGTTGCAATTTTGATATGGTTATGTGAGGAGGCAAGCTGTATTTACCTATGCCACCATCTTGACTTGAAGTCTTCTTCTCAGTCTTGATAGTAGAAATAAACATGGATTATCACAACAGATATGGAATGACATTATTCCTGAGACTGCAGAGGAAATCATGCATCCAGTCAAAACTAGAAACTTGGCTTTCTTAATCAGGTTCAAAATTATAATAAGTATAAATGCTGTAACATTTTCTAATTTATGCCTTCTCTCAAACTTTCCTATCTGTCTGGATTTATATGCTCCTCTCTCTCTAGTGCTCTTCTTTCCAGGGGTATATAAAGAGTGTCAAGCTTACTTGAATTCCATTATTCATTTAAAAACAACATTAAAATATTTTCCTGAATTTTATCTTAATTAATTAGCATTGTAAAAATGTTATTTTAAGATTATCTGAGTAACTCCAGAAATGAGAATTATAATCTGTTTAAAAATAAGATTAAAACCAAAATCAGTATCAGAATATAAATCCAATACTTTCTAAACAATCCCCTTTACTACTTTTTTTAAAAAAATAATTTTTGATCATTAAAAGTAAGTGAAGGATACATCAAACCCACTTGGAAATTCATCAACACACTTGTATTTGTTCTAAATTATTATCTTTATGTGCACAGTACTTCTACGCTGGTGACAGGAAGAGGAGACTTTCCTTGTAAAAAAAAAAAAGGGGGGGGGACAATAGCATAGACTTAAAAAATTGCTTTTGAAAATTCTCTATATTTGAGTTTCCAAGTAAGCACTAATAGGGTTATATCCTGCTGCCTTTGGTTTTCATTCTGTTCATCAATGTAAAGGTAGATTTACACATAACAGTATCTTCTCTAAAAGTATATTTTATTGATTATGTATTACAGTAGTCCCAAATTTGATCCTTTGCCCTCTCTTCCAGGTACACCCCCTCCCTTCAGCAATCCTCCCCACTTAGTCTATGGGGTGTGCCTATAAGTTCCATGATGTTTCCATTTTCTATACTATTCTTAACATCCCCCTATCGATTTTGTACTTACCAATTATGCTTCTTAATTTCTGCACCATTTTTCCTATTGTCCCCTTTCCTCTTCTCATTGATAACCCTCCCAATGATCTCCATATTTACAATTTTGTTCCTGTTCTAGATTTTTTGCTTTTGTTTTTGATTTGTAGACTCAGTTGTTGATAGTTTTAACTTTGTTGTCATTTTATTGTTCATAGTTTTGATCTTTTACTTAAATGAATGACTTTATTTCTTTATTTTATTTATTTTTCTTTTTTTAACAAATTTTTTAATTTTATTGTTGTTGTATTACATCCATCCCCTTTTTGCTCCCCTCTGTCCCCCTCCCCACCCACCCATTCCCCCCAAAGTCAATCCCAACTGTTGTCCATGTCCATGCTTCCTTTATACTAGGTTCTTCTCTAAGCTGCTCCCCTTCTTTGGCACTACCTCCCCCTCCCCACTACCCCGTTCCACTGACAACTGAAGGCCTATTCCTTGTGTTCATATACTTGGTTCTGCTTTGCTTGTTGTTAGTTTTGCTCATTATTGTCCCGTAATGGGTGAGATCATATGATATTTGTCCTTCACTGACTGGCTTATTTCACTAAGCATAATATTCTCCAGTTCCATTCATGTCGTTGCAAAGGGTACAAGTTCCTTCTTTCTTTCTGCTATATAGAATTCCATTGTGTAAATGTACCAAAGTTTTTTAATCCAATCATCCACTGATGGGCACTTAGGCTGTTTCCAGCACTTGGCTATTGTAAATAGTGCCGCTATGAACATAGGTGTTCATAGGTTCTTATGAATTGGTGTTTCAGGATTCTTTGGGTATAGTCCAAGTAGTGGAATTGCTGGATCAAAAGGCAGTTCCATTTTTAGTTTTTTAAGGAAACCCCATACTATTTTCCACAGTGGCTGCACCAGCCTGCATTCCCACCAACAGTGTATGAGGGTTCCCTTTGCCCCGCATCCTCGCCAACACTTGTTGT
>PVIW01010530.1:0-43576 GCA_004026585.1 Noctilio leporinus
AAAAAGGGAGAAAGTCACAAGAGAAAGAGAAATCAATATTAATAAAGAAAGGGTTTAGGTGTCTGTTCACCCTTTATGATCTCTGTTTGGTCCAGGTGGAGCCAGGTCCAGTGGGCTTTATCAGGGAGAAAAAAAAGAAGAAAAAAGGGGGGCGGGCAGCGGGAGAAAGTCACAAGACAAAGAGAAATCAATATTAATAAAGGGTTTAGGTGTCTCTTCACCCTTTATGATCTCTGATTGGTCCAGGTGGAGCCAGAACCTGTGTGCTTTAACAGGAAGAATTAAAAAAAAAAAAAAAAAAAGAGGGGGGAAAAAAAAGGAAGGAAGAAAAGAGTAAAGAAAGGATTTAGGTGGCTGGGGAAAGGGAGGAATACTTAGATTGAGGACTGGGAATGTGTTATAGCCACAGAGTGAGTAGACTTTAATTCAAGAGTAGGGGGAGGGTCTTGGGTATTTAGGTGGATTGAGGTAGGGGGGGATTAAGAATATGTGAGAAGTAACTTTTGAAAAGGATATGTTGGGGATTAATAGCTCATATAGCTCTCAGTATAACTCAGGTGCTTGAGATTACCAGCAATCCATTTCCTGAGGCTGCCTCTTTTTCTTGGTCAGGTCTTTGCAGTCTATAGTCTAGCTGGTCTTGGCACATGGCAGGGCCTCTGATTGTCACAGTCAGGGCTGATTCTGAGTGTCAGCCCCCAGGGAGGCTGGGCCTTCCATAGCCTAGCTGGGTTTTAGGGCTGCAGGTATTCTGGAGCCTGCAAGGTGTCCCCTCCCACTCCTGGTGGACGTTCCTGCCTGCGATGAGCACCCAGCACCCCTGCAGGGAAGCCCACAACCTCCCTGGTCCCTGTGATGACTGGCCCTGGCCCTGCAGTTCCCGGAGGAGGCAGCCCCTGTCCGCCAACAGTGCCTGGGGTAGCCAACACTGCCCAGCTCCCCTGGGGCGAGCGCCAATCCTCCAAGCCAACCAGCTCTCCAAGGAGTCCTTTACATGGCCTCTGTGATCTGCAGCTTTTGTCTCGGGCAATGGGCAGGTCAGTTGCCCCCGCTACTAGTTCCCAGCTCGCAGTTTGGAGTTTCCTCGGAGCCTGGGGGCCTGTGTGGTTGTGCAGGGCTGGGCCTTCCCCCTCGCAGGGGCTTCAAGCTGCTGTTTCCCAGGTGGCCCAGCAGCACTGTTTTCGGCCCTCTCGCTGCCCTGGCTGGTGCACTTCCCGCTCCCCAACTCCTGCTCCCTGCAGGACTCTTCTCCTCTGCCTCTAGCCCTGTGAGGAGCTTCCTCTCCCTGTTGCTGGAGCGAGGCTCTCACACAGTCCCTCCCCTGCAGGAGTTCAATTCCTCATTCCCTAAGGCATTTTCCCTCGCTGCCCACACTTCACTGCTCAGACTTCTAGTTGCCAGGGAGCCCAAAGCTGGCCTCAGTCAAACGCGCCCCTCTGGGCAGAGCCACCACTACCCAGAGCCGACCTCGGTCAGCTGGCCGGTTAGTTGGGAACTGCCTCACCTACTCTCCTGCTGGTCTCCGCTGCCCCTGGGCTGTGCTCCCTTGTATCCAGATGCTGACCGCTCCAAGTCTTAGGGTCCTGAAGACGTCTCACGCTCCCTATCCTGTCCTCTAGCTGCTCTGGTACTCGAGAACACTATCAGCACTGCTCTCTACTCTGTCACCATCTTTTATTGCTTATTTTATTTTGTAAAACAACTTAACCTCTCTTCATTTTTTCTTTAATCATATGGAAACATCATGCTATAGATATTTTCTTGAAGAAAGTAACCATATACCTATATTTCTACCCTTAACCAGAATGGAATTGTCAGGAGTTTTACATTTATGATTTTGTGTAGCGTCCTTCAAATTAAATTGTTAGATCTCCATTTCCCACATTAGTCTGTTGTCCCACACTTTAGAAAAAAAGGACATTTTATGGCGTTAATGTTCAAGACAAATCCCAGTGGTGTTTCTCTCCTGTCTCTTTTCTTATTATATAGATAGAACAAGTAAGATTTGTTGACCAATTGATTTTGAAGCCTAACTTTCTCTAATTTCACTGCTAGTAATATTTTTCCTGACTAGTGATCTAATCATCTCAAGAACTGATAAAAAAAAAAGAAGAGCAGTACTTCTCCATGAAACTATTGGTTGTCCCTTGGGATAATGAACAAACTAATCTGGAGACAGAAGGATAACTTCACCTTGATCTAGGAAAATCAGAGAGTTAATATATAAAGCTTATTTTCTGTTCCCTGGGAAATAATGATGAGATTTGCAGATACAATTTTGTTCAGAGATAACCCAAATTAGGAGAAACATGTGCTATTATGCCTTTTTTCCTCCCTAAATTACAATCAACCTGGGGCACAGGAAAGTTCAAAATGTAATTCAAAATTTCTCTGCCAACATGCTCAACTATCAGTGATGCCTTTGCCTTATTGTTAATATAGTTTTAAAAAATGTCATTAACCTGTGAAGACCTCTAGGTTCAAATTCATGAGCATTGTGTATTTAGACTGGGTTGTCACCAGGGGGATTCATTGCTTCTCTTTGTTTAGACATACTTATGTCTAATGAATCATTCAGGAAATATTTATTGGGTACCTACTGTCTTAGAAGTAGCAATGCTGGAAACAGCATTAAGATATAAGATAAGTCATATATAAGTTCCTCCCTATAGTAATTTATAACATAAGAGAACAAAGACTCTACATAACATAAAATAGAAAGCAGAAGACAATGAGTGTTACTGAAAGAGTGTTTTGAAAATACCTGACCATTCTATGTATTGTTGTGCTGGTTTGTTCCATATCATCAACTCACCATGGACTTAGCTTTTTCTGCAATTTCTACATCAAAGGTCTAATCAATAACAAAAAGAACAAAAATACCTACAAAACTTCATAGATAGTTTGAGGATTTAGTGGAAAGAGAATGGATCATATCACATAAATAAATAGAATCTTAAATTTTGTATTAGAATTCCCTTCATTGACATGTATTTGGCCATTCTGTTATTTTGATATTCATGTAGCCCTTGTACATAAGTACCATTTTCATCAAGAAGTAGCATGTTTTTAAGATTATGTTCTCTATTCTGTGCCAACAGCCTATACATGAGTATAAACTGTATCTCTAATAAGAAAAAAAGTCTTGTTTCAAGGCAAATAAGGATACTTCAAATCATTCATTACTTTGTATAAGATCTACAAATGTTTATAGCAGACTGTTCATGAAACATGGGACATGTAGAGGGCATAGTTTTTCCATGGGGATCCAATTACTTGTGTATGGTCCCTTTATGGGAAACTGGTAACCCAACAACATTTGTACATGGAATAAAAATTGGTCACATGAAAAATGGCCCATGTAAAAAGTCATAGAAACTCAGGATATAAGACCTTGAAAAGATCATAGAAATTCGGAGCTTAACCCCCTATGTTACACTTGAACATAGAAAGGTCTACTCAAGGACACCTGGCTATCTTATGATTTCAAGCAATTTATAACCTTCTCTTATAGTTCCTGAGATTTACATGCCATAAAGAGGTGGTGTAAAGTCATAATACAGGGATTGTAGGACAAGATTTCACCCTTGAGAATTGTTTTTAAGACCCTTAGAATTTATGTGATTTTCCATCTCTCCAGATTGATCATTTCTGATGCTTTATAGTGCATGTTAATGCATAACCCAGACCCAAATTGTTTCCATAGGAGAGCATATATCAATTCATAATACAACACAGAATCTGACTTTAATTTAAAAATCTAAATGAAAACCCTGCTCAGAATTAAAATCTCTTCTTCCCTAAATTCCTTAGCTCTTACCTATTTATTTAATGTTGGTGTTATATCTTTACTAGTTATGTAATTATTTACATATTATATTCTTACTAATTGACTTATAAGTACCTTGAAAGTAAAGACTGCCATATTGACACCTCCATCATGGATTACCCCAATATTTTCTTGTAAACATTTACTCCATATATTTTTGATGTCTTAAGGAATAAATAAAAGGAACTTCTGCCTGCAAAATTTGAACTCATTACTTGCTGTCTCCCTTATTAAAAAGGTATATTGTAGCCTTGGCTGGTAGCACAGTGGTTAAGGCGCCGGGCCTGTGAACCCAAAGGTTGCAGGTTCAATTCCTCAGCCAGGGCACATAACCAGGTTGCAAACCAGGTCTCCAGTCAGGTCTGTGACTGGAGGCAGGTGAAAAAGCAACCATACATTGATGTCTCTCTCCCTCTCTGCCTCTCCCCCTTCCCCTCTTTCTAAAAATAATGAAATAAAATCTTAAAAAAAAAAAAGTATTCAGTAAAAAATAAATAAATAAAAAATAAAAAGGTATATTGTAAGAAAGGTAAAATGGAGCAAAGACCATACTGTAGGTGAATGAATAGCTTTTCTGGCTGATTAAAGTTAACCTTTTGTCACAGTGAAATATCTAATCATAAATGGGATTCCCTTTTCTGTTCATAGCTACTAAGTATTTTATTCTTTACTCAACATGCTTTATGCTTTATGTTTATGATCCGCCTTTATTTCAAACCACTTAATATGTAATGACTTACTAGGAAGTTTTCTGTGTTTTCTTTTTTCTTACTGTATGATACTGTTTTGTTTTATATCTTTACTTGTAATAGGGCTTCATTTTAGCAGAATCACACAGTGAGTTTCTGATATAGTGCTTGGTATTTTTCATTTTATTTGCTATTCCTAATTGCTGACTCTGAATTATTTACAGAATTTTTCATACAGTGTCTGCAAATTCATTCTATGGACCATTTTCCATTGCAGATAAGTCTAGAAACATCAAGCTCATTTCATTAAGTTCATCAGGGTACGGTCAAGCACAAATGTGTTTTAAAAGTGTTATGCCACATTGAGTCTTTGCTTACTTTCATTTTTAATGGAAAAAACTTAAGGTCCTTCAGGTCAAACCCATTTACAATCAATAATACAAAAAAATCATTTAAAAATAAAATGATCCATTATTGATGAAGCTGGATGATGGCATCATCCTATGTTAACATTTATAAGCCCCAATAGTTAATAATAAATCTATAGAGTGAGGAACATAAAATATTTAAAAAATGAATAATTAATTTGTTAGAAGATCATTCATTAAGGTTAAAAGTAATTCACTGATATAGAAATGACCAGGTAGAAGCAATGCTATAATTCATTCTTGAGAAATTATTATTTGGCTGAAGAATATAAAAGAGCCAGAAAAAATGAGAGAAAAGTCATTCATTTCAACTCTCTCATTTGAAAGAAAGATGTAGATTACAGAGAGGTGGCTGAAGCTTTATTTCTCTTGTTAGCCTCCCTACCAAAGTCTTTCTGGGTGACTCATTATCAGTATAATAAAAGGGTTGTGGCATGACTAGGTTAGAAGTCTGTGTTCCGTAAGAATGACTGTAGAGCACAATATAATGATATTCATACCTGTACACTGCTGAGAGTGGTATATGGGACATTGACTATCCTAATTGGTTTCCCATTTTGAGAGAGACCTGAAGATTATTTCAAGAAAGGAAAACTGTATTTTCCATTAAGAAAGCCCAAAGCTGATCTGAGTAGGTTGAATAGATATATCCTTTATATAGCTCCTGCCAACTAATATGGAAACACTTGACCTGAGCACAACTCCTCCCCAGAACTCTGAAGTTTGAGGAAATGACATGAGGTGCATGGTCAGATAGGGCTTTTTTTTTTTTTTTTTCTTTCTGGTGTTCTATAGGAGTTGGGAATCTAGTGGTAGAACATTCAGAGGTTAGAGTCAGCATCCTTCCCAGAGCAGCATTTAGGATGTGCCTTGCCCTCCTCCATTCTTCCTCAAGCCCTGATTAAATTAGTCAGAGTCCAGTTGATTTACCTGTACTACATTTTCTTTATTAACAAAATGGAAATTAAAAAGTATACCTATCTTCTACAATTATTTTTTTTAAATAACTTTTTAAAAAGATTTTATTCATTATTTTTAGAGAGAAGGGCAGAGAGGGAGGAAGAAAGGGAGAAAAACGTCAGTGTATGGTTGCCTTTCACCTGCCTCCAGATATGGACCTGGATGCCAGATATAGCTGGCTTGCAACCTGGTATGTGCCCTGACTGGGAATTGAACTATCAACCTTTGGTTTCACAGCCTGGTGCCAATCCACTGAGCCACCAGCCAGGGCTTTATATGATTACTTTTAAACAACTTTTTATTGATTGATTTTTAAAGAGAGAAACATCAATTTGTTTTTCCACTTATTCATAAATTCATTGGTTGAGTTTTCTAAGTGCCTTGACTGGGGATTGAACCTCCAACATTGGTGTATTGGGATGACATTAGCCAACTAAGTTCCCTAGCCAGGCCTTATATGGTTGTTTGGAAGATTAAATGAGATTATAAGAAAGTGGTTGGGCCTTGACTCAAAATTGACAATAAATGTACTCTACTGTACTTTTCACCAATATATCAACATAGCCGATATCCATTAGGCTCTGCCAGAAGATATTGTTTTCGATGGATTAGTTAATTACCTTTTCTGTGCAGTGGGCTAGATCAAATGACCTTTTGTGGCTTTCTTCATTAATTTCCTAAAGGCTATTTATTCCTCTGTGGCCAAGAGTCATTTTTGGATTCTTCTTCAGGAAAAGGGTGTGGTTCTCAAATTAGCATTGTATGTTCAATACATAAGAAGATGTCATTAGAAATGTAGTAAATACAGATCACAGAGTAATTTTAGAAATACCAAATCAGTGTTTTAGGTCAAAGTTGAGGAAGTTTTATGGTGGGTGTGTAATTATAGTTCAGTGGACTTGAAACAAACAGCCTCTTTGTGGCTGCTCTGAGTGGCTTGGCCAAGATCCCATGTTTTCTGAGGAAGGAGACTGAGTCTAGGAAATGGCTAAGGACTCCAATTTTCTTAGGTCACGGAGCCACAGGCTCATATAAAACCAATAATCCCAGGCTTCTGGGAGGAAGTTCAATTCTGCTTCTTTACAAGAGGCACTCTGTCTTACTCACTCCTGAGGCTACCCAACATTAATATCTGAGCATATTCCTCAGTGGAATATGTATATACCAATTGGGCTTCTGTAGGAATTAATATTTTCCAACTGAAGTACTTTGCATGTTTCAATTAATTCTGTACATACCCATTACTGGGAATGGTTATTACTATTTACAAGTGGAAGGAACCAGGCATACAAATGTTTTATAATTCCTCCATGTGAGATAATTTCAGAGTGAAGCTAGGAATGAAGTATTGGTTTCCTGAAACTCAGCTTGGAGTGCAAGTATATGTTAGGCCTTTGATGAAAAGAGGTTATTTTTCTAAAACCCTATATGATAACTTTTGATGCAAACAGGTCATTTTTTCTGAAGTTTTGATTTCTCAAGGTCTAATTTTAAATGATGAAATGGTGCTATTCTGTTAACTTGAAGACATACTTTTTAAACCTAAATCACTTAACTCTGTCATCCATATGCTTCCCTTTCCACACTTAATTATCTTCCTCTCACTCGCTCAGTTACCTCACAGGTTTTTCAAGCTTGCATTTCCATCATGTGTCATGCATTCTGCTAATTTCTGAGAACGTCAAGATAAATAAGGCATTGTTCTCACCTAAAATTATCTCACTTTAATATGGATGATGGACAATTGATAGGTTATAATTTAGCAGTAGAGTATTTTATGCCTGTCCCATTAACTACTAGATCATATGGATGAAGAGAACAGATACCATCTAGTTTCTAGCATAATGCCTAGTATATAGTAAGCACTTACTAAATATTTGTAAAATTGATGAAATAGTTAATTAAGGGAAGCAGTAGCTCATCAGAATGGATAGCCAATTTTATCTATTTCCCGCAAAAATTACCAGAGGATCCCATTGCATATTGTATTCTGTAATTCACAGTTCATATCCCATCCTAACAGATGAATTTATTCAATGCTTTGATTCCTCATTGGAAATATAATTTTTATATGTCAGTAAGAGTCCAGAATAGTCACAAAACCAACATGTGTTTTGTTTTTTACATTCATGGTAATTTTTCTATTTGTGTCAATCCTGGGTCTTACATCACCTGAACAATATAATTGGAAATATTTGTCCTTGCCTTGTCCGGTCTCACTTAGCACCCAAGTGGTATATATCAACTGTTATTCATTATGTTGGCTATTCTATATCCCTGTAGGTGAAGGATGATTTTTAGTAATGAATATTTTAATTCTTTGTCCAGTCTACTATTATATCCCCACAGATTATACTCTTTCTCAGTCTGTTTTCTACTGTCAGCAAATCCTTCCTGACAGTCAGGCACTTTATCTTCATGCTTTGTGCAACACTTCTATAATAATTTTTATATTGCTCTTATAAAAACATGTACTAAACATCAAAAATCATTCAATAGAATTATATAAACATCTAGATTCACTACCTGTCATTTGTCTAATGCTTTTCCCTTGTAGAATTAATGAGTTAAATTAAATTATATGTTTTCTTATCATGTATACATGGGTCAAAACTCACTTAAGTTGTTAGAGAATTGCATAAATTCCAACATTACCTTAATAGCCTAAATAAAGAAAATAACTTCAGTTATTCTCTTTGTCTTTTGTATCCTTTTCTTGCTAAACTTAAACTAGAAAACATTTTTCTAGGTCTCTTCCCCCTGGGTAAATGAAATACATACATGAATTTTTGAATAGTTTTTAACTAATTATTTCAGTTATTTCCATCTTCTGTTTAGTCTTTTATATATGCATTTATTCATACATTCATTCAGCAAATATTTACTAATCACTGGTGAGACATAATGCTAATAGTACATGCTAAAAATAAAGCAAAGACAAAAAGACAAATCATGATTTCATCAGTTACTAAAGGAAATATTCATTTTTATCAACATTAAATTAACATTTAAATTATTTGTTCATATTTGCATTTTAAATTTATGTGAAGCATTTCACATTTTTGTTTGTGAAAATTTAACATAAGTAATCAATAATTAAATTTTCCTTTGAACTTCTTCCTCAAAAAGATACCTTATCAATGATGATGAGACATACTAAAGGTAAATCAAAGTTCTAAGCTCATTGTACATCCATTGTTTATAGGAAAACATTAACCTTATTTTGCCATAATGGCAACTTTATTGCTTTTTACTACTTTACATGGTTTGCATCTCAAATTTTACCTCTTACTGAGCTATTTTAGTCCAGGCTGTGGGTTTCTGATTATGTCAAGATAGGCTAGGGTGCTACAATTAAAATATAAATATGACCCCCAGTGACTTAATTAAAGTTTGTTTCTTATTTACACTGCATGTCCTATCTGAATTAATTTGGAGGAGGGAGGGTGTTCCGTTCACAGGTCACTCAGAGACCCAGGTTGATATTGCTGGTCACTGAGGAAGGGAAAGACAAAATAGAAATCATAGAATCTTCTTACCATCTCAACCTGAAATAATCAGCTGGCCCAAGACTGTATTTGTTTCCTTCTTAATGTATTTTCTGTGTTCACTTCCAAGTCTATACTATACGCAGTCTTTGCCATTTATAAAAGAACAACAATTCTCAATTATCTACTTATCTACTTTCAACTCCCTATGTACATTTTTACTTGGATATCTTTCAGTTTCCTCAGGTTTAAACTTGGCTTCCTAACCCTTCTTCCTTTACCAGGTCCTTCTCTGCATTTCTAACTTGTTCCCCAGGGCTCCCACTGAACCGGATCAAAAACATGGAGTTGCTTTAAATTATTATTCTATACCATTTTTCAAAGGCTCAAGTTCTGCTAGTGTCTGCCTTGGTATGATTGCTTCTCTATCTTCACTCTCCTTTCTCAACTTTGTGGTCTGACTTTCTCCACTGTTTCCTACATTTAAGCTACTGAAACAGCTTCAAAAGGCCTCTAATCAAATCTACATAAAACTACCAAAGCAACAATCACTGTTAAGACTTTGCTTACATTCACAAAACCTCTATCTCTTCATTTACATTGGAATCTCTGCTCTTTCTCACAGTTCTCCATAAATTGTCCTCTAATTTCATCAATTTTCTATTTACAAGCAAGTTTGTCTCTTTTTATCTTGGGCTTCCTCATCTCACTTCCAGTTGCTTAAATTCAAATCTATTCCTCCAGACTCAGCCTAATCGTCTTCCCTGTCCTCAATTCACTTTGTGGATACTCTTCTGTTCTGAGCTCCTCCAGCCCTTGATTAGCATAGGGTTAGCATCAAATTACATGTTATTTTAACTCATTCATTTATTAATTGACCATATATATGTGAGGAAACATGTACATTGCTGCATATGCAAGGATAAACAAAACAAATAATGTTTCACCTCTCACAGAGAGTACTCTCTAATTGGGAAGGCAGCTATTAAACAAATGATTATGCAACATAAATACATGATTGTAAATGATGATTAGTGTCATCAGGGAAAGTTAAAGGGTATTCTCA
Organism: Noctilio leporinus; assembly: GCA_004026585.1. Lineage (NCBI taxonomy): Eukaryota > Metazoa > Chordata > Mammalia > Chiroptera > Noctilionidae > Noctilio > Noctilio leporinus. Next base: position 10,461 of record PVIW01010530.1, read on the forward strand.
GAGAGAATTACTGAAAGAGCTGATATGGAAGTGCAGCCTAGGATAGTGTTAAGTACCCAGAGCCTAGACAGAGGGTGCTGTATAGTTTAAACCCTGACTCACCACCTATATATAAACTGTGAAATCTTGGGCAACATGTTTAATCTGTTCAGGATTAAACTCAGTTTCCCGAGTTATGTCATAGGGATGATAACTGAACCTATCTGGGAAGACTGTTTAGGTTAGCTAGCATCATGTTCATTTTCAACTCTCTCTCTTACTTATTCCACTATGGTTATGAGAAAAGATAGAGGGGTCAGAGAATCATGTAACCCATTCTGACCCTGGATGACAGTACTGGGAGATGTCTCAAACACCTCGTGCTTTTCTTGTATAGAATGGTGGTATAAACATATTGGTTCTCTCTGAGGCCCAACATGTAACAGCTAAGGCCATGCCCTGTGGTTTGTCACTTTCCAATGGATATTACAGGAAAAATCTTTGGCCTTGATTATACCTCTGTTCATCGCGGCATGGAAGGGCCTGACATATCCACCATGAAAGAGAGTGGATTGAATCTGTGCTCTGTCTGCCTGAAAAGCTGTCTCTGTCCACTGTAGTATTCCCCACACTTAGTGCCAAGAGAGGTGATGTGGCACTCTGCCCCTCACCTAAGCTGCTGAGCCAACACAGAGCCCAGAGGAAAGTGCCAATATCTGACATTGCCTTTACATGTCAGTATGGAAAATTGGGAAAAGTATTCAAGTAGTTCAAATGCAATATCATCATTAATATCTTTGGGAAGTATTTTGTGGCAACTCTATTGCTAGCACAATATGAGCTGAATGCTTCCAACTCAAGTGTGACATTGATCCATGACATAAACTGTAGACATTAAAGAAGCCCCTGCCCTAGGTAAAATGAGTTCAGGCCTTTATGTGCTCTTTTTGGCATTCCTTCTTGCTTGTCATCAACCCTTTAGCTCATGTGACCTCTAGCTGCCCAAATAGCTACACGGCCACCAGCCTAGGCTTGCCTTATTCAGCAGTGCCCAGTGTCCCCAAATTGAGTTTGTGCACAAGGTCAACCCAAATAGACATGTCTTTGTTTTTGGTTCCTCCCAATGATTTGTTCTTGGCCAGAGTTAATTGTTCAAACAAAAGTATGCTCAGGTATTAATGGGGTTATTACTAAAAGCATCACAGCTGCCAAAAATTTATATGTAGGTTAATAAAAACCATAAGGAAAAGCCTAAAGAAAATTAATTTAGGTAAAAATAATATCAATTGAACATTTATTGTGAGTTAGCCCCTGTATAAGTAGACTTTATGTTATTTTTTTCAACCTCATGATAAAGGTATTATTATTCAAAAAGTAAAATGAGGAAGTAGTAAAATTATAAATTTTTCATATATCTAATTAGTGATGAAGTTGTGATTCAAACCAGTCTGGTGATATTTCTGTGTTGAAGATAGAATAGATGTAGACTAATAGTTAAGATCATAAATCTGTAGCCATGCAACTTGATTTGATATTGATTTTGCTGCTAATCAAATATGTAGCCTTGGATAAACTATGTAATATCTCTTTGTTCAAGTTTCCTCAAATGTAAAATGGAGATCTTAATAATCACAATGGCAACAATAGTAACAATAGCTACCCATAGGATGATTACCTGAGGAATGATTGAGTTAGTATCTGCAAAGGTGTGCAATAGTATATTAGCTAGAGTAAATGTTGATCAAAGTGTTAACAATTAAACTAGACCATGCATGTACTGTTAGAGCCTGGGCATTTCTGAATCTCATGGAAAACTATCTACTTGATAATGCCAATATACAAATCGTTATGAGATCCAATAAACTATGGTCAAAAGGAATTGTAAACTATTCTTCCAGGTAGATTCATTGAAGTACAATAGACAATTCAGTATACAACAAGGTCTGTCCAGAGAGTATCCAGCCACCTAATATGAAAAATAGAGATATTTATTTAAGAAGATACAATGAACATTGTACATAGGACAATGATACCTCTGTCATTTTCAAAGTAGGTACCTTGGGACCTCACATAATTCTCTCAATCACCATCACCTGCCCCAATTTATTTTCCTGAATCTCGTTGACAGTCTGAGATCTCTTCCTTTTCACAAGTGATTTTAGTTTTAGGAAAAGGCAGAAGTTGCAGGATCCCAGGTGACTTAAGGATGAGTCACATGGGTGATTTGATGTTTCCCCAAAAAAACTCTGTGCAAGATATGATGCATGAACGGACATGTTGTCATTCATCATGTCGAAGCTGCCAATCTCCAGTTGCTCATAGCTGCGGCCTTCTGAATCACCTGAATAGTTTTCACAGAGGAATGTTCAAACTTAACACAAAATTTGATGCAGATTCATTGCTCTACTTGTTTAGCCATTTTGAATGCAATGGCCACACAGTACACATGCTCACTCAAGGGCATCTACCGTCCCCCACTGACTAGTACAGTGAAGTCATCATTGTTCATTCATGTATATTCTAGTCCACTCTCGTTGGCTGCCAGGTTACATCGATGTCATGCAAACTGTTCTTGTTACATTAACAATGGTTGTATTTTCCTGGACAGACCTTGTATGTGGGATATTTTAGATACACTATTCAGTACAGGCCAGTAAATAAAATTATCAATTTTGAATAACCTTTAAGCAATGTGTCCATGACTGCAGCTGGTAAATATTAGCTTGTTTTCTATAAGTCCTCTAGGGTCTTTAAATGCAATTTAAGTGTCACTTTATTTTTGACTATTAAATTCACATTTAATCACTGTAAAAATTTCCAAACTTATCCTATTTGCTAAATTATAGTTACATTGGTTTTACATATATCACTTTTATGGCATAGACAACTTAAAGTATAAATATCATGTCTTTCTAATGTGCTTTGTATGCAGCAATACAAAGGCATGCAAATGGAGCTGGGAAGGGTTGCAGCATAACTCCAAACATGCAGTAATGCCCATTGTATTCAGTGCTAATTTGATTTAGGCTGATGTCCAAGCTAACAGTCTGTACTAAATCAACCCCAGCTATTAGTCTAAAAGGTCACATTTCATCCACTGAAAAGTATATCCGCACATACATTGATTATGAAGATACCATTGAGGCCAAGCAACATTACATGGAGGAAACTCATGGTCTGCACGCTATAAATTTTTCATCAAGCTGCAAATTTGGGCTCAATTCAAGACAACAAACACTTATCAAAGAGCTTTGCTTGGAAATTCTAGTTGTATTAAGAGAATTGTATTGTATAAATAAAGATTCAATAGGTCATTAATCATTCTAATTAGAAGTATCAAGAGCAATAGAAATAAAGATGAAAGGGCACATGGGAAGTTGTCACACCCAATTGGAAAATGCTAGTTAGCTCCAAAGCTGAGCAATTTTATTCAGTCAATGAAGCAACCTGCTATTTAAGGCAAAATTAAAGTGTTTTACATATATTGTCTCATTTAATATTTGCCTAACATAATGAAGTAGGTATTTATTTTCATGCCTTTTAGATAAGGAAATACTGAGGATTAAGTAACTAGCAAAAAGTCACAGAGATAAGCCAGTGAGCCAAGATTGAACTTCTCCCAGTCTTTTTGCAAAACAAACATTTTTACTCTCTATGCTATTGAACTTTTATAAGACTTCAGTTTATGCTTTGTACTATGGTGAAGATAATTAAATCATTGCATTACATATTTTGTCACCTCCTTGGTTCTATGACAATCAGAAGTAGTTATTACTAACTTTATTTTTCAAATAAGTAGACTGAGTTTAAGAAGTTTAGAAATTTATCTAAATTGAAAAATTATTAGAGACAGAGGCTAGGGCTTTAACCCAATTCTAAGTCTAAAACTCATGCTTATTTTGGGGAAAGGAAGCTCACTATTAAATTTATAAAATAGTCAACATTTGTGTTTGCTCTCTCTTTTCATGGGAGGTTCCTTCATCACTAGCTAACCAGAGCTTTCATTAAGGAACATAGCAATCCAATAATTACTTTATTCCATGGTGTATAGTGAATGACTATGAAAAGCAGTGCTTTACAACAGAAACATATAACACTGATATGATTTCAGTCACTCAAGAGTTATTTTGAATAGGAGATTCTATTGTTGCTCCACCTCAAAAAATATATAACAACAACCTGCTCAACTTTCATCCTTGACTATGGTAATCCCCCCATAACCAGACACCCCATTTATATACCAGCCAACCCCATCCCTAAGCCCTCAAGTCTGGTTGTTTGTCAACTCTCAACTTGTGCAGAGTTTTTGGGTTTTTCAAAAGATTTCATTTATTATTTTTGGAGAGAGGGGAAGGGAGAAAGACAGAGAGGGAGAGAGACATCAATGTGTGGTTGCCTTTCACCTGTCTCCAGCTATGGGTCTGGCTGGAGACCTGGCTTGCAGCCTGATTATGTGCCCTAGCTTGTAATCGAACCAGTGACCTTTGGGTTTGCAGGCTGGCACCTTATCCGCTATGCCAGCATCCAAGGCTTATGCTGAATTATGACCTAATGCCTGCCTCATCCATCAGGCACTGACATCCTCAAACACACACACACACACACACACACACACGCATAAACCTTTGCTTTAATTTGTGTTTTGGCATCCTGTCAATTATTTAGTGGCAATGTATTGGTGTGGAACCTTTCTTGCTCTGGAATGGTCTACACCCCTACTAATGAGCGAAGTGTTGACAAGTAGCTGAACGTTACTCCTAGTGCATTGGTTCGCTATGCTGTGTAACAAATTGCTGGTAGTTTAACAGCTTAAAATAATACACATTTATTATCATCTCAGACTTTGAGTGGGTCAGAATTCTAAGCACAGCTTAGCTGTGCTTTTAGTTTCTATGTCTTACCAGGTTGCAGTCTAGCTACTGGTCAGCTCTGTGCTCCCATCAGAAGCTGACCTGAAGAAATACTACTTCTCAGCTCTACCAGGTTGTTGGCAGAATTCATCTCCTTGCAGCTGTTGGGTTGAGGTCACAGCTTTCTTATTGGCTATCTTGGCTGGGAGCTACTTTCATCTCCTACAGGTCATTGCCAGGCCTCTGTCACATGACCCTCTCTAGACACTCTCTCAACATGAGAGCTTACTTCAGTGCCAGCAAAGAGGGAATATTCTGCTCCAATCTTTTTAGACAGTCTTATATAATGTAACATAATCATGGGAATGGTATTTTGTCAACTTTGCCACATTCTGTTATTAGAAGCAAGGCACAGATTCTGCTAGGATTCAGGGGAAGAGAGTTATACAAGGGCATGACTCATTGGTGCAAGTCAATTAGGGTGTGTTGGCCATATCTGGTAACAGTTTACTTCAGCATCAAAGGCCACTCCTGTGCATTTTTGGAACCTGTTACTCTGAGATCTTGATTTCCCATCTCTGCCCATTATATGGTTAGGTTGAATTAAGTACAGGCCTGATAAGATACTGGATGGCTCAGTGATTAATGTGAGCTAACCATCATTGATTTAACCAGAAATATGATGACAGTAAACTGAAATTGTCGCATGTGACTTATATAACAAGTGAAATGTAATTAGAACAACAGCCTCAAATGAAAAAATTTGAAAGCATTTTATCTGCTCAAACCTAACTATATCAAATTTTGAATGTGCAGGTAGGAGTCACAAATGATAATTCTACCTGCCTGGAGAGCCTTATAACTGGCACCTGGTATCAAGTGAATTCTGAAACAAAACAATGCTTGACTTGCTACAATTTGTCATGAATAACTGATTTTTTTTTTTTATTGATTGTTCTATGCCATTTTATAGACCTTTCAAATATTTGTCTATTGCACAAAGTAATAGTCTAAGGCAATTCCTAATAAAATGTTACAATACATTAGGTGCATGTAATGAGGTCTTTATTCTGAAAATTAAATATTTTTGTTAACAGAAAATTCATTTCTTTCAACTCTCTAAATAGATGTCTAATAGAAATTTAAAGACATTGCTTTCAAGGAGCACTAAGGACTTACTCTCAGGTCCACATGTCTCCATAGGGCCATGACTGACAGAAAATTCTCTCCCTACTTACTTGAATTTTTCTTTTCTTTTTCTTTTTCAGAATAGACACATTTATTTCATGAGCTAAAGTATGAGGAAGGATAATTTATTTGCTTTTCTGGGCCTTGATGTCCTTAGGTAGAACCCTAGCTCCTTGCACCTCCAGCACCTGCTCAGCCACCTTGGCCTGGTCTTAAAGCGAGACACTCAAGAAGCTTGCCTGCTGGAACTGCTCCTCTAGAAGACTGAAGATTTTGGCATTCTTTTTTACTTCATCACATTTCTTCTAAATTTTTTGTGTAAAATCTCTTTCTCCTCTGGGGTCAGCTTGGCTCCTTCTTGTTGCCCACAGTGCATTGTGGGACTCATACCTTATAGTAGCTGCTTGCCTAAGTCACCACGTAGAGATGGTCATGCCCTTTTGGTCTTTTGAGGGTCTTGGTTTTCCTCAATCCATCTATAAGTTTAGTTCCTGGGGCCTGTCCTCTCTTAACTCCATATTCTTGTTACACACTGAAAGATATTTGGAGGTATGATTGAGTTGGGCAATCACTATAAATAGTGCATTACAATTTATAAGCATTGTAACATGTCTCATTTCCCATGAACCACACAATGACTCTCATAGTAAGTGCATATCGATGTTGCCTGTTATAGATTTTATTGAGAATGGGAGGAGGGAGACAATGTTTTGTAAGTGGTTCTTGTTTCTTTTTGGAGCAACAGAGAGGCCTAAAATGGATAATCCTATGGTTTAACTTTTCTGTGATATTAAGTTGGCCTAAGCCTTCATAATATTAATGTCTCAACTTGCCACAGGTTGAGGGATATAGACTTGAACAAACAGCATCTTGATCCCATCTAATAACACTGAAATGCAACTCTGCCTAACTTAGCAAGATTGATGACCAATGCAATTGGTTTTTTATTTTCACATGACACAAACTGTAAGAGAAATTACCTTTTTTATTATTGTGAGTGAATAAAAAAATGCATAAATGCCAAGTTTAGAATTCCTTTTATTCTGCCAATTGGAGACTAGAAATGCAGTTAAACCTGATAAAGAATAGAGGTAGATTTCAAATGACAAAGACATAGATCAACGAAAGTAAATTATTAGAAGAGAGGAAGCTAAGCAAATTCAACTTGCCCAGACATGTCAAAAGTTCTTTATTTCTGCTAGATATGACAGAATGTGATTCACGCAGACAATGAAAATTAAAATCTTCAAACCTAGACATTCTCTCCTTTCTTTCTCTCTTTGGCATACACACATAGTCATTTACATATTAAGATTTTATATAATTCAAAATACATTCATTATCAGAATGAAGATGCAAGGTCACTAAAACCTGGTAATCTATTATTTACAAACATCATTAAAGAAAATTCTCACCCAAGGATATGTTTATTGACTTTAGAGAAAGGAAGGGAGGGAGGGAGAGAGAGAGAGAGAAACAAGTGTGAAAGAGAATTGTCAGGAGGTCCCAACCCAAGATCAACCTGCAGTCTACATTTATGCACTGACTAGGGATGGAACCCACAACCTTTCTGGTGTTTGGGATGATGCCCTAAACAACTGAGCCACCTGGCCAGGGGACAAATATCATTTTCTATGTGTTATGTTCAGTGGTAGGTGCTGCTAGGTATAGAAACATGAATAAGCAACTGTTCTGTCCCTCAGAGTCTTAATTCAGTTTAACCAAACTTGAATAGTTAGTATAATGGACAAAACACTAGATGCTGAAATAGTCTCCAAATTCACTTTGTAAATGACAATTCAAAACAAACAACATAACAATGTCTGTATCCCATAAGGCTAACAATATAAGTTTTGTGGCTTCATTAGTGACTACTACCTTTTCCATAAAAATCTGCCCTGTACCAACTTCTCCTGATTCCCCTTTGCATCTCAGTTGCTCTTCCCTACATTCTCAATCCTCTCTTTCTTTATTTGCCTATTAAATGGTGGTATTTCCTTAGTTTACCCTTGGCTACCATCTCCTTTCCAATTTTATGCTCCCCTGCCCCCAGGAGGCTTTTCAATACTCACTGTGCCCAGTATTACCTGCACACTGATGACTGCAATCAACATCTTCATTTCAGGCCTCTTTCCTTAGCTTTCTGCCCTTTTTGTCAGGATGGGGGAGCTTTTTGCTATAATTAAGAAGACATTCCACGGGAAAATTCAGCACATTTAGAAACAAAATTACTATCTTTCTCCCTCTACTTGTTCTTGCTCATATGTATATATCAAAAATCTGGACATAGTTACAACTGTCTCTTTTTCTGCCAATACCTAATCTCTCATACCCATCTGGTCACTGGATGTTATAGGTTCTACTTACTTAACATCTCTCAATCTGTCAGCCAGTCTCCAATTGCAGACTACTGCACTATTTCAGGTCTTTATAATCTCTCTTCTGGACTATTTTAAGGATTTCCTCATTGATCTTTTCCCTGAGGTTTCTCCAAGTCTGCCTTCCACATTGTTGGTAGTTACATTAAAAAAAAGAAGAAGAAAAGAAAACCATATTATTTTACTTCCCATGCTTCAAATTCACTGGCTACAAAATAAATCATCATCATCCACGAAGGCCATCCAAGGTTTTTCTACAATTTGGTCTTTGTCTACTCACACGTCTCATCTTTCTTTTTCTCCTAGGTTCCAACTCTGCTTCAACATAGGACCCTCAGTGCCTCTTGCTACTTCAGGTTGTCATGCTTTTGCATTCACCTCCTCAACCTCCAAGCCTTTCTCCTAATGTCCTCTATCATTTGTCTTTTGAATCTCTAAGGATTCTTTAGGTCCTAGGTCAAGCATCACCTCTCCTGTGAAATATTCAGATATGTTTTCTCTCCATTCTTCTTCTCAAGGGACTTTATAATTTCTTCTCTGTGTCAAAATAAGATCTTATTTGTTCTAGTTTGTTTTTGTTTTTTAAATAAAAGAGTTTATTTACACAGGTATTTTCTTTAATCTCAGTTTCTAGAGCAAACAAACCAAATGTTGGTAATTTCTCATTTCAGGACCTATCATAGGTCTGTGTGATTTGGAGTAGTTGAATAAATTAAAATAGAAGAGGGATGTGGAAATATTTTATCAAAATATAACATTTATATAAATATTTACTATTTGAAGAAAAGGATATATTCCAGTGGAGTTTGCCACTGGAATAGAAAGTAATACAGTATGTAGAAAGTAATACAGTATGATGTCTTTTGCTGAGAAAGATGTTTTTACTGTGGGATATGAATGAGCATCATACATACAGATTTTTCTCATTTTTTCTCATCCCTTCTTCTTTTTATCCTTTCTTAATTTTCTTCTTTCCTTAATTCCCTCCTTTTCCCTTTCTCTAACTTGTTTTTTAATTATTTTCAAAGCTTACATTGAGTTATTACTTCAGTATTTACCAGATATTAAGCACTGTGCCATCTTCATGATCATCCATTTATTGCATAGTCCCAGTACACGTGAACAAAAATAATCCATCTTAACATATTTTTTCTTATATAAATTTTATGTAGGTATATGAAAACTTAACTTAATGTAAATTAGTTATTTAGAGCCACAATGTTGTAACCAAGATGAACTAAAGTAAATGATATGACTACTCTTAATGCCTCAGCTCAGTTTTGCTTTTGTGTTGACTATACTGATGAAGTCTGGTTTTAAAATTTTATCGTGATATTTCTGGGTCTACCAGGAGAAGGTGTTTCCATTTGTTTAGTGTTGAAAATTATAGCATTTAATCTAGTATCAAAAATTCTGATATTCTGAGATTTTAAAGGAGGTGATATTCAGTCTACCACACTGGACTGAATGTAGCCAGCATATGAGATATACATGTCCCTGTACATAAGGTATTTATCTGGGGTCATGAGGCTGTGGAGTACATGTCATTCCATGTGTAGCCATGACAGGCAGGCACTTAAGTTTCCTTCTTGAAGCAATTTACAATTCCATTATCAATTTAAGTAAAACACCCCTATCTTAGGATAGGTAAAAGGAGCCCCTTCATGCTGTTGATTTGCAAACAGAAAAATATTTATTCCCTGGCAAGCAACTGTCCTGCATAGAAGATATTGTAATATGAGCAAGTACATAGTAAAGAGAGGAGGCATGCAATTCTAAACTGTTTCCAGAAAACATTAGACACTTGCTGAGTGAAGCCTTCAATTTTCTAATAGCATATTTTCTTTCATCCTAGTTTGCTATTGAAAATGCTGGGAAAAAGACGCTTAGCTTATGAGAGGAACTGCATTTACTTGATACACCTCTTGCATTAACTTTCTTTGGTTCTTACTAATAAAAACATAAAGTGCAAGTTATAATTGTGAGTCAAAATATTCATATATTGAACCCTCAAAATAAGAATGTTAAGATGTGTAGTTTGGATTTAGCCCCTTCATTAGGAAATATATGACCTAAAACTTCACTTTGAAGAACTTTTTAGGTCTTATCAGCCATGTATGTGCTCTCTTATTTATAAAACTATCACATCTTTTAAATTTATTCACATATTGGATACACTAATATACTGAAAGCTAATATACCAGCAACTATACTAGATAGAACTGAACAAAACCAGAAAAGGTCTCTATCTCTATGAATCTGACAGTTTGGTGAAAGAGGTATGCAATCATATATTTCATGAAGAATATGTAAACATGACCACTACTGGAAGAAATAAACAACTCAAAGAATATAAAAGGGATAATCAAGATGGTTTATCCAAATAAGTGAACCTTGAACTAAAGAGATTCAAGGAAGAGAAGAGTTATGTAAGTCATGAGGGAGAAAAAGTATTTTAGGTAGACAAACAGTATTTATTTGATTTCTAATACTTATTTCAGATGTAATATGGAAGCAACATCTGCTTTGTTAGTTCCATATGTCTTTTTTTTTTTTTTTGAGATATAATGCTTTGATCTATGCATATATTGTAAAATAATCACCACAATAAGTTTACTTATCCATCACTACACTTAATTACAGAATTTTTTCTTTGTGATAGCCTACTTTTTTTTTTTTTTTTAAGATTTTATTCATTATTTTTAGAGAGAAGGGCAGGGAGAGAGAGAGAAAGGGAGAAAAATATCCATGTATGGTTGTCTTTTACCTGCCTCCAGCTACAGATCAGGCTGGAAACCTGGTTATGTGCCCTGACTGGGAATCAAACCAATGACCTTTGGGTCACAGGCCAGTGCCAATCCACTAAGCCATCAGCCATGGCCATAGCCTACTTTCTTAATGAATTATAAATACAGTATATGAAGCAGTATTGTTACTATAGTCACCATACTGCACATTTAACAACCTGGATTACATGCCCTGGAAGTTAGTTCTATATTTGAATCTCTTTCTACTCTATCTGACTGAGAAACCTTGGGAAAGTTTTCTTTTCTTAAATTTTCACCTGAGTATATATTTATTGATTTTTAGTGAGAGGAAATGAGGGAGGTGGAGAGAGAGAGGGAGAAAGAGAGAGAAAGCGAGAGAGAGATGAGGGGGGGAGAGAGAAGGAGGAGGGGGGAGGGGAGAGAGAGAGAGAGAGAGAGAGAGAGAGAGAGAGAGAGAGAGAAACACTGATTGGTTGCTTCCAGTATTTGCCACAACGGGGCATTGAATCTGCAACCTAGGTGTTTGCTATGACCAGGGATTGAACCCACAACCTTTCAGTATATGGAAGGACACTCCAATCATCTGAATAACTTGGCCAGAGCTGAAGTTTTCATTTTGTACACAGAGATAAAATGTACATCTTATGGTTTGTTTTAAGAATTATAATGAAGCTAAACTTGCTAGTTCTGCTTTATTTCTTTATCTTATATCCTGCTTTATTCAGATAAATATTTCTAAACATAAGTCTCCATTAGTCATTAGAAAACAGGGGCTAAGAAATCAAAAAGTACCATTCTGTCATAAGATACCGAGGAATGATTTTGAAGAAAATCTTTTGGTTTTTTTCAACATTAATTTGTTCTATTAATTTATGATCATCTTTTTATTTTCTGTGGTATTTTAGAGTATTATAACCCATTATCTCTCATAAATTTTAATTATCTTGTTTTAAATGTTTTGTTTAAATGTTTATCTTGTTTTAAATGTTTTATATGTTTAAATCACGTTGTTGTTATTTAAAAATATAAGATTGTGATCAATGGCCTATGCCAATGATTCCAATTCTTTACCCTTGCCTGTTGCACCACCTTTGGTGACTGTGGTTTTTCTCACTAAAGGAGTAGAGTCTACTGCTCTGGACTCCCAACTTGTTTTGGATAAGGAAGTATCAGTTAGCAAAGATGGCACAAGGAAACATTAGAAAATGCCCTGTGTGTTCCTGCTTGCCTCTTGTTCCTCTGAAATTGCCATGAGAACATGCCTGGGCTAGCCCATTGGCAAGGGAGACATGGAGCGGAGGAAAGCCAAATCATCCCAGTTGTCCTGGCGGATGCTGTCCTCATCGGCAGCAGCTGGGTGCATCCTGGCCAGAACTGTCCAGCCAAGCCCAGCTGAGCCACCCCACTCACTGACATGGAGACTTATGAGCAAAACAGATGCTTATTGTTTTAAACCACTGAGTTTTGGAGTGATTTATTTTGCAGCATTATTGTGGCAGTCGAAATGGAATATAAGAAGAAATTCTTATTTGTAACTTCATCATTTCTTCATAATTTTCTTCAGCAACCCACACTTGATTTCCCGGTGGAAACCAATAAGAAAATTGTAAAATAGATATTTGGCTATGAGTCGCCTTCCAGGATGCTTTATTTTCCCTGAATTATAGTATACTTATAGTGACACACTAGGTATTTATAGGGAAAAAAAAAAAAACCCTAAAACTCACCTGTTTATTTTTTATAACTACACTGAAATGTAGTCAATATGTCACAGTGGAATTTATTTTCCTCATCTATGAAGAAATTCAGATCGCTATTTGACCATGGTCTAGAATTGAAAAAATTGCCATGTGAAGACAGCATGGCCATTTGCTTTTTTATGAAAAGTGTGAAAAACTACGCTGGTGTGAAATTTTATTGCATATAAACTCATGTTAGTTTTATTAGTTGTAAAGAAAGTTCCTCATATTCCCACTTTTTAGAAAAGTGCCTGTCTTCTTAGGCATGGAAATGTGTCTGCAGTGCCAAGTTTGACAGCTGATTTTGTATAACCACTTAATTTCATGTCCCTGAAAGGAAGAGAGTCTAAAAGCAAACAAATGGGGATGCCTGAGTTACATAAGTTAGGGTGTTGTGGACAACCAGCAGAGTCACACACTGTGTACTGCTCATGTTTTAACTAGTTTCTATTAAAATTGTGATGTTATTAGAACTTTAGGTTTTTAGATTGCTTTTCCCAGCAACTCACATGTATCTGGTCTTCTTTTGTCAAAAGTCCAGAAGATGGGAAAACTCAGCCTTGGGGAAAAGGGTTGCAGAATGGGATATAGCTGAAGGAGGCCAGGGCATGTGAGGGGTCCTAGTCACCTCTGGGGGCTGCTTTATTTTACCACAGTCCAGGCTGTGTGAGTCATTGGCTTTACAAAGGCCAGCAACTTTGTAAAGGTGGGCTGTTTTTCAGAAGATTAATTCCTCTTCTCCAATACCATCTCTGTGAATGAACAGCTATTTACAATATTTTCAGTTAGCCATCAGTTTATTTTTATCTTTAGATATTGTTGAAAGATTATTCCATAGACCATCCATCTAATGGAATATTATACAACATTAAGAATGATGCTTTTAAAGAAAGTTTTAATGACTTGAAAATATGCTTTATGATATGGATGAAAAAGGTCAGTTTTAAAACATGACGTATAGTCATAATTATTTGCATTTTTTTACTAGTCCTGTAAAAATACCAGAAGGAAGTATACCAGAGTGATTATCCTTATGTAAGGGATTTGTGATTATTAATCTCCTTCTCGCTTTTGAATTTTTAATTTAAATAAGTGATTAGATAAGAATTTATGATTAGATAAATTAACATACTAATTAAAATATACTGGTTTAGAGCACTTTGAAGACAAGGAATCTATTAATAATTTTCAAATGCTAACACTCCAATAGTGCTTAGAAGGTTGTAGGGGAAGAAAAACATACTTAATGAACGAAAAGGAGACTTAGATAACAACTCAATAGGATGAATAAAGCAGAATACCAAAGCTATTTTAAGGTGCAGTCAATAAGGAAACAGATTCTGTTTCTTTAATAGTTACCATCAACCTTACTCTAAAATAACAGGAGCTACTTTTGGATTATCTCGTAATTGCTCTGTAGTTTTTTCTATTGTTAAACAGGTTTAATTATTTCTGAATCCAGCCTTTCCTTACAAAAACACTACTCCAATTGGTATATAATGTAAAAGAGACTATGAATGAGAAATAAATAAAGGGAGCATTTATTTTCTGCTTTGATGAAAGCCTCATTCCTTTCCTCCAGGAAGTCTTCCTTGACTTCTGAAACTACATTCTGCTTAACTGTCTTTATTATTTTCTCATCCAGCCAAACACTAGGCCAGATGCATACTTTGTTTCTTACCTATTCATTATGCTATTATTCCCACAGGCAAGAATCATTACATAGAACTTGTCTAGTGTATAGTGAAAGTTCTGTGTTAAACTCACAAGCCTGCTGTTGTTTCCCATGCACCAGGCACTGCTGTAAGCGCTCTACATATGTGGGCTCATTTACCCTTTCAACAGCCATAGGAAGCAGGTGACTCCCCTCTTCCCATTTTACAGATGAGAAAGTTGGGTAGAGAAATTAAGGGCCTTGCTAAGATCACATCACCTAGCTCATAAACAGTGGAGTTTGCCCTCAAGTCCCTGCTCCTATTTGCAAGGTTATATTGCTTATTTAATATCAGTGAGTGCTCAGTCAATGTTGACTGATTGAAAAAAGGCCCAGATATTTTGGGGACTCCAAAATCATTGTATATCATAAACAGAGAAGAATAACAGTAGCTGATAGGTTAAATGGAAAAGTTGGAGAACTTGATCCTACTTTACATAAACCACAAGCTATTGTTTGAATTACTCACGAGAACATGTGAAGATGTACCCTTGAGATGAGTTTCTCTATGTGGATCTATGAAAATACCTTCTTGCGCTGTCATGAGAGGTAAACATATCTATTTAACTCTGTATTTTGTTTTGGTTCTTATTTATTTATTTAGTTTTGCACAGGTAGTGGATTTCTCATGGATATTTTTTACAAAAGTAAAGGAACACTAAGGCCAACCCATGTATCTGTTTAAATCAGGAGGCCAGTTAATGGGCCTGGAAGGCTTTAAAACAGCACCTGAGTGCCCAGGATTTGCTCCTGGCTGTAGCCCCTGAGCGCAGAGCAGTCTGCTGAGAAGAAAGGCTTAAACGGAGTCAGATGGTTCTCTGAGGACCAGAACTTGAGCTGGGAAGGCGGCTTCAATGCTTTCTCTCAGCTGTGCCCCAACTCACATGAGCACCCCGAGTCTGATCGTTTTCCTTCTCTCTGCTTGAGTTTTCTTATCTGCCATACGGGGAATGAATAACCAGCCTTTCCTTGGAAAGCATTTTGAAACTATTCCCTGAAAGGTGCTGGTTGTCCCTGTTGTTATTAATATTAATGTATCCCCGTTACAGGCCTGCTCTTGCTTGGAACGGAAAAAGGGAGCTGACCTTGCGTGACGCTATTGTAACCTTATGAGCCAGTGAACTTGCTTTTATTTCTGACCCCGATGGCCCGGTGCTCCCCAATGAAGCTCAGCCTTTTGACAGCTGGCCCAGGGTCATCTAGTTCAGAGCAAAAGTGGGCCCTGTGGACACAACACTTTGAGGGCTCTGAATGATCCAGCTGGGGTGGGTCCAGGCTCTTCTGGTGCCAAATGGAAAATGAAGTCTGTGTCCGTCCTAGAGAAGCACAGCATGAGGGAGCAGCACACACTGTTCTTCCCCTTTTCTCTAAATTTATATTTAGTCTGAGCTGCTGCGTTTATATTCTTTATTACCTACCACTAACCACGAACATTTCCAAAGCCCATGTGCTCTGCCTCTTGGCTTTGAACTCTTCAGCTATGACAGAAACTTTATATTTTTATGTCTGCTTGGCTGAAATCTACTCCTAGGGGAGAAAAGGCAGTAATTGCCTTTTGGGTGATTTCACTTCCACTAACTTTTTTCACAGTCAGGGCAAGTTTTTGAGAGAACCTGAAGAAACGAACCTGAATCCTGGGCTCTATCCACATGGGTAGAGCACACTTCAACAGCAACTGCCTGTTTATATTCTCCTGGGCCCGTTTCTGTTTTCATTTTCCTGAAGGTTGAAGTGGATGTAGTGCAGAAAACAATAGCAGGATAATTCTGTAATCCTCTTGGTTCCCACACGTGTTTTTCACTACCATGAATCCAGAGACATATCTAAGAATCTGCCGTCCTCATACCCAGAGGTAAACAAAGGATCCCACAGTCTGTTGCCCGTCCCTGGGGAATTAAAAACAAATGTACACACTGTAATATTCCCAAAGATTAAGTTATTTGAAAGGCATTTTATTTTATAATCACGCAAATACATCTGTTCCTGTTTTTCAGGCTGGTAACCAGATCTCAAAGGGCCAGTAAATAACCTCTCTCTCTCTCTCTCTTTTTTTCTTTTTCTTTTCCTTGTTCCTTTACCTTGTTTCTCTTCCCCTCTCCTCTTTGAAGCATAAGGTGGCATGGGTGTGCAACCAGGAGCTGAAAATCCATAATTACTGAGAGTCAGTTTTCATCTAATATTTCTTCTGCCGCTTTTACTTTGTCTGGACTTTACATAGTTAAAGAAAGAGGTTGGGAAAGAGGTTGGTGAGAAGGTGGTTTTTTTGTTGCCTCTAGAGTCTGGGTATTTGCCCTTCCTAAGTCTGTTTACAATTTGAATCACTTGAGCTTGCAGCACATTCTTCTACAAAATGCAGCTTTGAGCAACACTCTTTGAATACCAGGTTAGCACACTGAATAAGTCTAGAATTTGAATAGGCAAAATAACTGAGAGATATTTTTATTTAATCATATATATATGTTATTTTTATTGTTGTTCAATTACAGTTGTCTCAATTTTTCCTCTGTTGCTTTTTTTAAAGTCACCTGAAGCCTAGGAGGATACATTTCCCCTAATTAGTGATGACCAATTCTGTAGTTTTTCTTTTAAATAAAGTAAGGTTGTTATGAATAATATATGAAAACATTGTTCTCTTACAGCAATAAAGTTCATATGGAATATGTTCATTTTTGGTTTACTGAAAGGAAGTGGCTGTTCTGAATGCTAAGCATTGCCTTTATTTACATAAATAAAATAAATGTTAAAAAATCAAATGTTATAATGTGCCACTAGAGATTACCTGATCTATGATTGTAGTTCCAGTAAAATTTTAATCAAATGGTTTAGATGGAAAGGGCATTTACAATAACACTTTAATGTATTACAACTAAAGACAGAATAGTAGCAATTCATAATATTTCTACCTATTTGCAGATATGAAAATTAGAAATTAGTGTATATGAAATTTATTTCCACAGGATAGTTAAATGGTATTCTAAGACCTTAAAAGTTGATTATACTGCAAACCCAAAGGTCACTGGTTTGATTCCCCAGCCAGGGCACATAACCAGGTTGCAAGCCAGGTCTCCAGCCAGGTCTGAAGCTGGAGGTAGGTGAAAGGCAACCACACATTGATGTTTCTCTCCCTCTCTGCCTTGATCCCTTACCCTCTCTCTGAAAATAATAAATAAAATCTTAAAAAAAAAAGTTGATTACAGACATCATCATTTGAAAACATTGATTGAATCTGCCTAAAACTGTGATGTATGAAATTCAAACAATGAGCATTTTACATCCATAATCACAGATGGATATTTAGAAAACTTATAATGATTAAAATGTACCACTGGTTTTTAAAAATTATTACAAATTACAGGTAGCCAGATTTCTAAACAAATCATTGCTCACAAGAAAGTTATTGTGTTTCTAAAGCAAACTTCTTTTAATCAGTTAATAAGTCATATAACCTGTTGCCTCATTGTAAAGTAATTCATAATTTGACAATTTTAAAAAATCATTAACCCAACCTAATCTCTCCAAAGGCAAAGAGGTCTGAGTAGGTGGAAGTAGCATTTTGCTAAGCCTGAATCTTAGTTTATGTTGGGTTTTGGCTCTCATTGGCATTTTGCTGGATAATCCAAGTGTGTTTCCCTTCTGAACTGGAGCCACATAAAACCAAAGAACTTCTACTTGTCAGAACCTGTGTTTTACTCCTTATTGGAACATTGAAGCCAAAGGTTGAATTAAATCACTCTTTTTAAGTTCAATCCTGTACTGGAATGAGAATGTATTTTATATTCCTCGTTATAGAAGAATATATGGGATTACAATGAATGAGTAGAAACTCTAATTGCTTTTTCCTACAATAAACACTATTTTGTGTTTAGTCCTTAGCTATGGGGATGGGGAGTGAAATAGAAGAAATGGTATATCAGAATCTTTGGGCAAGAGTTTTTGAATTGGGTGTTGGGTTTCAAAGAATATACTTTCCTACTTGAGAATCAATTCCACAGTGAAACACTGTCACTAATGGGATTATAGTAGGTGAAAGTGATAGGCTTGAAGCAATGGATTTAAAGTATTTTTAGCAGATTGGTCAATTTAAATGAATGCAAAATGTCTCCCTCCCAAGAGGGCAATTTCCATGAATTGATATGAATGAGAAGTATGTGTGCATGTGTGAGTTTGTGTGTGTGTGAGTGCCTGTGCATGTACCTATGTGCATGCATGAAGTCTGGAGAGAGGGTAGTGAGACTATCCTGACAGTGAAACTCACATATGAGTGAGGTCTTCTTAGGGACTCTCAGAATACTTGGAGGCACTTCCTTGGTGACCTGAGAACCTATAATATTCAAGTGTCAGAGGTAAACCTGTGAAATTTAAATATTAAGGTTAATATTTCATTTTTCACCATCTTGTGAAACCTGAGAAGATTTGGGTAACATTGTTTTAAATTTACAAGAGCAATTATAATAATTCAAAACTCATTAGATAAGTTTCATACTTTGAAAGCTGAGTTTCAGACACAGAGAATCACTATAGCATCAAGAAGATATAAAAATCCTGATTATTTTTTGAATGAATTAGAAGCTCTCCAGCAAAAAAACACATTCTGAGGAAAGTTAGATGTGCAGCCTATAGACAATAAGTATTTTAAATGCTTAGATAAAAGTTAATGACTGAGATTGTTCCTGACTCTGATTTATTGGCTGACTGTTGACAAGTCCTCAAACTATCTATACCAGTTTCTTCATCTGTGGAAGAAGGTCAATAGTCATTGCTCTACTTACTTCAAGAAAAATGCTTTATCAATGTTTCATTTTCTTATTCCAATGACTGAAGCAAGGTAAACCTTAGTTGTGAATCTAATTTATCAGAAAACTAAGAAGCCATGTTTCAGTAAAATCATCAGAATTTCTAATATTATGGCAGAATTCCTGTGTCCCCCCACCCCACAGAACTCCATCCATGCCATTGAACATTATGCACACTATTTATTGTCATTTAAAAAATAATTTCTTTTTGCCAGCAGATACCAATGTTTATATGTTCGAAGTTTCTGAATGCAAATGAGGTAAGCACTTTCTGCCTTAAGAAAATTTCTGGATGGCAGCCTAGGGAGAGGAAGCACAAACAGAATTCCAGCAATCTTGCAGAGTTGGGATGCTAGAGTTCAGAACATCAAGGAGCCTAGAATTTGTGAGGTATAGTATTAGAAGGAGGACGGAATTAAATAGAAAAAGAGTGCCTGAAATATACATAAGGGTCTGCTGGAGATTGGTTGACCATAGTTTTCAAATGCATAGGGTGAAGCTACACAACATCAGATAAGAACAATTCTAAGGAAATAACTATTACTTGGGGCTATAAAGCAAAAATTCCTAGAGCTCACATAAGACTGGGAATTTTTATTCACTCTACCTCAAGCCAGAGTGAAGAGACCTGGGGTGTTCAGTAAATATCCTAGGAAGTGCATCACTTAGAAGTGGGGCTATATTAGAGCAAAAATAAAACCACTTTAGGCACTCACAAAAGTATTTAAATCCATGTAGTAAGTGGATTAAACTAGCCCACAATTAACTTAAATACATGCTAGAAAAATTCCAATACTCTAAAGAAGTATAGCAAAAGTCATTGCCCAAAATGGAAAAAATCTAAATGGATAGCCTTAAATTTTTAAAAAATCACATGAATTTTTTGGGAAAAAATAGAAATATAAAACATAACCATAAGAAAATAAGTCAATAAAAATAGATCCAAAAATATAAAATGAATAAAATAACAGAAAAAGAAATATGCTTCATAGATGCAGGATATAAAGAAACCATGAAAATAATGAGGAGAGAAAGGAAAGATATAAAAAGTAATTTAAATATAACTTGTAGAGATGAAAAATAAACTATCTAAAAAATAAACTGATGAGGAATTATAAAAGATTCCACATTGACAACAAAAATACCCTTAAAATTGAAGTCATAGCAATAGTAAAAATCCAAAATAAAACATGGTGAATTAAAAATAAACAAAGCCTCAGTGACCAATTGGAAAATATTTAGTGGTATAACATTTATTTAATTGAAGACCAAAATGTAGGCAAACATTTGAAGAAAGGATAAGATTTTGCAAATTTGATAAAAATGTTAAAGCCCCAGATATTTCAAAAACTGGGCAAACCCAATGTAGAGTAACTATTTTAAAAAACAGAAAAAAAATGCACATCATAACAGAATTGCTTACACTAAACTAGTGATAAATATAAAATATTAAAACCAACAAGAAATGTCTTATTTTATATATTGATATTATATAATACATATTATATATTATTTACATAAAATAACATAAGAATTACATCAGACTTTATCAGAAACTAAGCAAACCCAAAGAAAATAAAGTGACATTTTTTATGGTGCTAAAAGAAAAAATATTTAAAAAGTCAAATAAATATTTTATATATCCCCAATGTAAATATCTTTAATGATGACTTTTTCAGACATGGATTATAAGAAATGCTGAAGGAAGTTCTTTATGTAGAGATAAATGACACTAAATAGAAATTCATACCTTCACAAATAAATGAAGAAACTCAGTTATGGTACATATGTGGGTAAATATGAAAAACATTTTTCTTTTTGTAAATGTTCTTGTACAATATTGTCTAGAACAAAAGTGATAATAATATGTTCTATTATCTATAATTTAAAGAATTACAGAGCTCAAATAGAGATATTGTTATAAGACTCTTCAACTATATATTAATGATAATAATATTTTAAGATAGATCATAATAAGGTAATGATGTACATTGTAAATACTTAAATCAATCATTCAACATTAAACAGAGTGATAAATTTACTAAGTCAATAGAGGAGATAAAGTAGAATGATAATGAAAAAAAGCTCAATAGAAAAGAATACAGAACAAAGAAACAAAAAATATGTGGAACAAATGGCAATACAGTAGATTTACATTTAACCATATTAATTTTTTATGACATAAAAATAGTTTAAAAATACCTTTTAAATGATAGAGATCATCCAATGTGGAGGGAAAAAAGCCAGCCTACTATATACAGTCCATTAGAAACTCACCTAAAGTGTAAACATAAATGGGTTAAAAGTAAAAAGATGGGTAAAAAATATAATATAAACACTAATTGAAAATAATCTGGAATGGCTATGTTAATATCAGACAAAAATAGATTTTTTAAAAATTTAATTTTTAAAATTTTTTAAAAAAGATTTTATTGATTATTTTTAGAGAAGAGGTCAGGGAGGGAATGAGAGAGGGAGAGAAACATCAATATATGGTTGCCTTTCACCTGCCTCCAGCTGGGGACCTGGCTGGGGACCTGGCTGGAGACCTGGCTGGAGACCTGGCTATATGCCCTGACTGGGAATGGAACCAGGGACCTGTGGGTTCTCAGGCTGGTTCCTATCCACTGAGCCACCACCAGCCAGGGCTCAAAAATAGATTTTAGAACAAGAAAATTTATGAGTGACAAGAGTCATTTCCTAAAGGTGAATAAATCTTATCAAGAAGATATAATATTCCTTAATGTGTGTGCAATTTCAAAATATAAAAAATAGTTGACAGAATCGAAAGAAAAGACAAATTAAAAATTAAAATTGTGAATGTCAACAACCTTTTTTCAGTAATTGATAGAATAAAAGAGACAAAATTTAGTAAGGGTATAAAATATCTGAATGACATTATTAACCAGATTAACCTAATTGATTTTTATACATCATTCCACAAAACAATAGCAAAATATACATATTTTTTAAGCACAGTGGGAGCATTCATTCACTAAATAGATCATATTCTATGACTTAAAATATTTAAAATATTCAAATACAAGCTATGTTCTCTGATATCACAGAATTAGATTAAAAACAAGAAGACAGAATTAGATCAACATTGTCCTAATACAGTGCAATACATTATAAGAAAGTTGCATATCAATATATCTTATGATCATAGATACAAACATCCTTAAGAAAATATCAAAACAAGTCCAGTAAACCATAAAAAGAGTAATTTATTATGACCCCTTAGAGTTTACTTAGTAATACAAAGCTGGGTTAACATTTTAAAAAGTATGCATTATAATTCACCACATTTACAGCAAAGATGGGAAACCATGCAATCATCTCAAGAACAGTGAACGAAACAAAACACAAGAATCAAACTTTTGGGAAACATCAAATAGTTTTCAGGGTTAAAATAAAAACCTTTTAGCAACTTTGAAATACAAGAGAATTTCCTCAACATAATAAAAACCACCATTAGATCATTACAGCTGACATCAACATAATGATTAAGATTGAATATGATTTTGTGTAAGAAGTATGACATGCAAGATTGTTCACACCAACTACTTTTGCATAACTGTAGTGATGGCCCTAGTCAGTGTGATGTAGCAAGAAAAATAAAGGTACACAAATTAAAAAGAATAAAATTCTCACTATTTTAGCATAATTATTTGTTCAGAGATTAATAACTAATCTCTAAAAAATGTACTAGAATAATGGGTATAGCAAGGTTGAAGGGTACAAGATGGATACACAAAAATATTCCTATATATTAGCAGCAAGTAACTAGAATTTAAAATTTAAAAGATAGTACTACTAACAGTACAAATGTGGGAATGCAGGGGAAAGAAGTGTTGGTGGAGGTGGAAGAGGGTATAGGGTGGATTAATGGTGACGAAAAAAATTCACTCCACAATAAAAACCCATGCAACATAGGTAAATATAACTGAATATGTGTAAAACCTGTTACACTGACAACTATAAAACTTTGATGAAAAACATTAAAAATTACCTAAATAAATAAAGAGGTATGGCATGTTTACCAACAGAAGACTCAATGTTTTGTGTTCTTCACAAATTGATAACAGTTCTTCACAAATTGATCTATGGATTCAAAGAAATTCTAACAAAAATCTTTGTAAGTTTGTGTGTGTGTGTGTGTGTGTGTGTGTAGAAATTGACAAGTTTATTCTAAAATGTAAAGGGCCTAGGAAAGCAAAATGATAAAAACAAAAGCACTTTGACTAGTTTACTTTGAGAATTACTATGAATCCATAAAAATAAAGATGGTATAATGATTGATATGTTAGTGAAATAAACAGTCCAGAGATAGGTCAGCACATAGATGCTCATGGCCAAGGCAATTCAATAGACTATAGATATAGTCTTTTCATCAATGGTGCCAGAACAAAATCTGTATCCTCATATCATATACAAAAATTAACTCTATATGGATCATAAACCTAAACATATGTGCTAAAACAATGGCTACTGGAAGAAAACAGAAGAAAAATGTTATGACCTTGAGTTAAACAAGATCTTAGCTTTCTTAGATTACAAAAAAGAATCATAGACTTAAGTGTAGGAGCTAAAACGATAAAAGTCCTAGAAGGAACTCTTTGTGACCTTGGGTTAGACAAGCAAGATTTATTAGAAAGCACAAAAAAGTTATGTACAGTGTTACCTCAGTATTTGTCACTAATTCATCCTAGATTTCATGAGCTTTGAAACCTGAGAGTACCCAAAACTACTCTGCTGGGACTGATGCATCAACTTCTGTTTTATTGTGAGAGAGGGGTGCTGAGTGGTGAGCAAACAATGAGTGATGACACATTGTTTTCTCATTTAGGGACAAGTACAGGATTTAATGAGTTCTGAAGCTGATGAGTACTGAGGCATGATTGTACCATAAAAGAATAACATAAATTGGACTTTAAGTTTTGCTCTCTAAAGTACACCATTAAGCAAATGAAAAGGCCAGCCACAGAATGGGAAAAAATATTTGCAAAGTATATAGCATTTAAGAAGGATTTGAATTTAGAGTATATAAAGAGCATTTACAATTCAGTAATTTGAGGGCCAACATTCAACTGAAAAAAAAATCCCCAAAAGATTAATAAATATTTTACCAATAACATGTATGAATGATCAATAAACATAAGATGCTTAATCTCATTACTTAATAATTTAATCCCAATTAAACTACAATGAGATATCTCTACACACACTCTGAAAGTACTGAATTTAAAAATCCTGAAGATACCTAGTTGATAATGGAGCAGCTGGAAATATATATTGCTGATGATAATGCGAAATGATGGAGCCATTAGGAAAAGAGTTTGAAAGTTTACTGTCCAATTAAATAGTCTTAATAAATCTAATTTAAAAAGACTTTTCTGAACCAAGTGTAGTTTACTATGCATTTAGGTACCTCACCTACCTATTCTCTTAACTAATTATGTGAGCAAGGGTCTTGTGATTAGAGACACTAATAACTGCCACATGGTGAACATAGCTTGGTGCTGAAAGAACTTCTAGTTTAATAGAGGTGGCAGGCAATTGGACTAACACCGTGTTCACTATGAGACCATATATGAAGAATGTTGTTACCAGATTTGGGGGATAAGGGAAGGCTCTTGAAAGTAATGACAGCCAAGTAGAAATCTAAAGTCCTTTTAAATATTATAACAAAGAAGGTGATATTATGTACTTATATGGTGGGATTGAAAGGGAGTCATCTATTATGAGCTCCTTCTGTAAAACCAAATGATTAATTCCAACAAGTACTGCTCCCTTATTCAGAAGAAAGAGAAGAAGATCAAAACTATGAACAATGAAATGGCCATACATACATATCTATCAACAATTGAATCTAAAGAACAGAGTAAGCAAACAAGAAGAACAGAGACAGAATCATGGATGCAGAGAGGGTTTTTGATGGTTGCCAGATGGGAGAGCGATACGGTGCAATGGGTGAAGAGGTGAGGGGATTAAGAAGTGCAAATAGATAGTTACAGAATGGCTATGGGGATGTAAGATACAGTATAGGTACTGGAGTAGCCAAAGAACTCATACACATGACCCATAGATATGAACAATGGTGTGGGGACCACCTGAGGGAGTGGAGGGTGTTGGGTGGAGTGGAGCAAAGGGTAGTTGGAAGGACAACTATAACAGCATTATCAATAAAATGTAATTTTTAATAAAGAAGAAAAATGCTGCTCCCAATTAGAACAACTGAAAGCAGCTCTCAAAGAACAGCATCCAAAATTGGTCAACAGAAAATGCGTAATGTTCCATCAGGATAACACAAAACTGCATGCTTCTTTGATGACCACGCAAAAGCTGTTACAGCTTGGCTGAGAAGCTCTGATTCATCTGCTGTGTTTACCAGGCATTGCACCTTTGGATTTCCATTTATTTCAGTCTTTACAAAATTCTCTTAATGGAAAAAATTCAATTCCTTGGAAGACTGCAAAAGGTACCTTCTTTACTCAAAAAGATAAAAAGTTTGGGAAGATGGAATTATAAAGTTGCTTGAAAGATGGCAGAAGGTAGTGGAACAAAATGGTGATTATGTTCAATAAAACTATTGATGAAAATGAAAAATGTGTCTTATTTTTATTTAAAAATCTGAACTAACTTTTTTGGCATATATATATAATTTTGGCCTATGTATAATTTTATATGTGTGTGTGTGTGTATATATACATATATATATATATGATTTTTTTCCTAAGGACACAACATGTAGTTGTTATTTTAAACAATTAATTCATAGACAGAATCAAATAACAAAATGTGTTCTTATTCACAGCAATTTATTTAAATATAAAAATCTCTAGTCATAGCAATTTGGAATTTTAATATTATGCAGATCGTGTTAACTCAGAAAATGTATTATCTACTGTCTAAGAAAAAATAACAGAGTTTATTTCTACAAAACTGGTTAAAGAACCTTATTTCCACTGAGGTCATGGAAGTAAAAACAGATTTGAGGATCTTTTTCTTTTTTCTTTAAATGTATTCTTTTACTGGTCTCTCCTTTTCATAGTGTGCTTTGTTATTTCATTTTTCTCTCCATCTTTTTTCTGTCTTTT
Organism: Noctilio leporinus; assembly: GCA_004026585.1. Lineage (NCBI taxonomy): Eukaryota > Metazoa > Chordata > Mammalia > Chiroptera > Noctilionidae > Noctilio > Noctilio leporinus. The sequence goes on from PVIW01010530.1 coordinate 36,970, forward strand.
CATTTCCCATTTTGCTTTGTTTGTGTTCCTTCACTTATGGAGTCTGCTTATTTCCTGCTTAAATCAATGGCTTTCAAACTTAAGCATGCATCAAATTACTTACAAAGTTTGGTAAACACAGATGGTTGGGCTAGATCTTTAAAGTTCTTGATTCAGTCAGAGAGGGGAAGGATGTGTGTGAAAATTTGCATTCCTAATAAGTTCCCAGGTGATGCTAATGTTGCTGGTCCTGTAACCACACTCTGAGAATCAATGACATGTCAGCCTGCTGGTCGCAGCCAAAGGAGAATGTGTATTCCCAAATGGGCTAAAATGGAATTTAAGTGCTCTGGAAGCCTAACTATATGAAAACTATGCAATAAATATACACTCTCAAGGTTAACCACTGATGTTGTTTTTAACTTTGAAGATATTCTGAATTCTTTTTATATCTGTTCCAGAAAATGACAGTCAAAAGTGTGTAGTTTTGAAATTCTAATTATTGTTGCTTCTTCCCTCCAACTTCCTTTTCTTGATTTGCATAACTACTTTGTAGTTTTAAGCTCTGCTAAATATTTTCTACTGAAAATATCATAAAATAGATATGTTATCAAATGGTTCTGACAGTTGAAGAATATAAAAAGGAACATGTCTTTCAGGTCCCATGGTGTCAGGGGCAAGACCAGCAAGATAGCCAGAAGGCCTCTAGTCCGGTGGCAAAGAATTTAGGTGGAGCCTTGAGGAGACTTGGCATGCTTTACTGTGGCAGCAGTGGGCTAAAGGCCATTGCTGGGCACAAGCATGATTGTCCCAACCTGTACAGCAGCAGCTTAGGTTAATGACCGCAGAGTCTGGGCATCTCTACAGCCACTCTCCTGTCTCCACATGGCCAGAGGGTGCTAGAGGGTGTCAGCATCACTGCAGTTTTTCTGCTTTCCCACAACAGTAGTGCACGTTGAGCTTACAGCTTGGGCAGTCTCACATACACATTGGAATAAAGGAGGCTCTATGTTTGAGTTACATATGGGGCTGACATCAGCCTGCTCAATGTTGCTAAGTTGGTTACCTCTGGAGCCACAGTGTTCCAGAGGCTCTGGGATAAGATTTAACTCCAAGGCTAGCTCCCCGGCTGACCCAGAGGAAGGTCCAGCCATGCATAGACAGAGAAATTCCTCTGGCCCGACAATGTCTAGGTTTAAAAGATAAAGAATGAATGAGCAATTGGTTAACAAATTTAAAAAATGCAGAGATCTATATTGTCTGCACACTTTGCACTTCATTGGGTTGAGACAACACAATTTTACTTGCAGGTTTGGTAGCTAGACTCTTCTAATATATTTATTTACATTAATAAAAACACTCTGAAAAGCCAGAATCTGCTTTTAGGATTTCCATTATCTTCAGATCACTTCTCTTCTATTATTTTTTTATACCGAGTTTTGTGTTCCTTCATTTGATTTTTCTGAATTTAACTGATGGATTTGCCATCCAGGCTTTTTAATATTCAATCTTTTTTTTCTTTTGTCCTTCACAGTAATGTTGGTTTCTCTCTTCATGGAAACTCATTTTAAGCTTCCAGGTTACTTTCTCCTGCTGACTTTTAGTCTTGTACTTGGAAGGAGTATTGTGTATTTTGTGTAGCACACTGAAAGCTAGAAACAATCAAGTTTCTTTTAGCCAATAAACCTGGCAAGATATGGACTATTGCACAAGCTCTAGGACCTTTTTGATCCAGACACTTAGTACATTTGACCATAAGAAAATTCTCTGCTTCTTACCCAGCTCTCCCATTGATTTCGTTGAATGGTGTGTGGGGGCAACAATGGTAAGGAACATGGGTGATTGACAGAAGCCTTCAGAGGAATCACAAGCTGCTCATCAAGAATCAGGATAAGTTGCTTGCCATTAAAGAGCAAACCCACTCACTCTTTGTTCTCAAAATGCTTTTAGATTCCTTGTTCATCTAAAATTCAGGTCAACTACTGGCGAGGACCATGACACAAACACTTGAGTGTGTTTGACTCTGTGCTTAGGAGAGGACAGAGAGTGCATACCAACCATACCAGCAAACACATTATATGTCAGGCCCTCTCCTGAGCCCTTCAGGAAAGTCAATGGGAGCTTTGTATAAACAGGTAGCAAAGAACTGAGCTCATTGTGTTTGCTTCTTTGCCTTCAGTCACCTGCATTTAGATCTTAATCTGAACTGAATCTTTGTGGGTCATTATGCTTGATTGTACTCTCATTTTATTCATTCCTCTTCCTAGGGCTACCTTAGTAATTTTTACTTTGAGGGAGGTCAAATTAATAAGTGCTCCCACTCCCAGATAATGTAATAGGGATTAATAAATTGTGCCTGAGATGGATATTTTTTAGGGGCTAGCAGATGTTTGGAGATGAATGATACAAAAAGAATTAGAGAAAAATGAGAATGGAGAATCTGAGTTAGTAATTATAATGTGGAGGGGGTCCTATACTGAAGGGTTGATAAAAGAATTTTAAGCCAAAGAGCATTAGAAATTCTATTTATTTATTTATTTGGGATATTTATTTATTTCTAAGTATATTTTATTGATTATGCTGTTACAATTTTCCCAATATTTTCCCCTTTGCTCCCTTCTGCCCAGTACCCAATTCCTTCCAGCAACATCCTCCCTTAATTCATATTTATGAGTCATGGCTACACCCTTCCCTCTACTATTTTTAATACCCCCATTTTGTTCCTACCAGTTATACTTTTTGATTCCTGTACATTTTCCCCCATTTTCCCCCTTCCCCCTCCCAGCTGATAACCCTCCAAATGATCCCAAACCTATGATTCTGTTCCTGTTCTGGTTGTTTGCTTAGTTTTTGTTTATTTATGTGTTTGTTTTGTTATTTTTTTAGACTCAGTTATTGATAATTGTTAGTTTGTTGTCATAATAAGGTTCATAGTTTTGATCTTCTTTTTCTGAAGTAAATTCCTTTAATACTTCTCATAATAATGGCTTGGTGATGATACATTTCTTTAGCTTTTCCTTGTCTGGGAAACACTTTCTCTGCCCTTCAATTCTAAATAATAGTTTGCCGGATAGAATAATCTTGGTTGTAGGTCCTTGCTTTTCATAATTTTGGATACTTCTTGCCAGTCCCTTCTTGCCTGAGAAGTTTCTTTTGAAAAAATCAGCTGATAGTCTTATCGAAATTCCTTTGTAGGTAATTCTCTTTTTGCTTTTAAGATTTCCTTTTTATCTTTCACTTTGGAATTTTAATTATGATGTGTCTTGATGTGGTCCTCTTTGGGTTCAATTGTTTTGGACTCTGTGCTTCCTAGAGTTATATGTCTATTTCCTTCATCAAATTAAGGAAGTTTTCATTATATTTTTTTCAAATAAGTTTTCTTTTTTTAAATTTAATTTTATTGTTATTATATTACATCCATCTTCTTTTTCCTCTCCTCTTCTCATTCCCCACCCACCCACTCCCCCACAAAGTCAATCCCACTTATTGTCCATATCCATGGTTCTTCCATGCTAGTTCCCTGACTAAACTGCTCCCCTTTGCGTTCTCCTCCGACCTCCCTCCTCACCCCTCCACACTGCCCACTGAAGGTCTATTCACTGCATTCATGTATCTGGTTCTGTTTTGCTTGTTATTTGTTTTATTCATTATTGTTATGTAATGGGTGAAATCATATGGTATTTGTCTTTCACTAACTGGCTTATTCCAGTTAGCATAATACCCTCCAGTTCCACCCATGTTATTGCAAAGGGTACAAGTTCCTTCTTTCTTTCTGCTGTGTAGCAGTATTCCATTGTGTAAATGTACCAAAGTTTTTTGACTCAATCATCCACTGATGGGCACTTAGGCTGTTTCCAGCACTTGGCTATTGTAAATAGTGCTGTTATGAACATAGGACTACTTAGGGTCTTATGAATTGGTGTTTCAGGGTTTTTTTGAGTATAGTCCTAGTAGTGGAATTGCTGAATCAAAAGACAGTTCCATTTTTAGTTTTTTAAGAAAACTCCAAACTGTTTTCCATAGTGGTTACACCAGCCTGCATTCCCACCAACACTGCAGCATTCCCTTTTCCCATATCCTCTCCAACACTTGTTGTTTGTCGATTTGTTGATGATTGCCATTCTGACACATGTGAGGTGGTACCTTATTGTGGTTTTAAATTGCATCTCTCTGATGGCTAGTGATGTTAAGCATTCTTTCATATGCCTTTGGGCCCTTTCTATGTCTTCCTCAGAGAGTTGTCTGTTCAGGTCCTTTGCCCATTTTTAAATTGGGCTGTCTGTCTCCCTGGTGTTGAGTTGCATGTGTTCTTTATATATTTTGGATATCAAACCCTTGTCTGAGGCATCATTGGCAATTATATTTTCCCATACAGTTGGTTCCCTTTGAATTTTGCTGGTGTTTTCATTAGCTAAACAGAAACTTTTCAATTTGATATAGTCCCATTTCTTTATTTGTTTTTTTAATTCCCTTTGCCTTTGGAGAAGTACCAGTAAACATATTTCTGCATAGGACATCTAAAATTTTACTGCCTATATTTTTCTCCAGCACCTGTATGGTAGCACTGCTTATGTTTAAGTCCTTTATCCATCTTGAGTTTATTCTGATGTATGGTGTAAGTTGGTGGTCTAGTTTTATGTTTTTGCATGTTGCTGTCCAGTTCTCCCAACACCGCTTGTTGAAGAGACTGCTTTTACTAAATTTTATGTTGTTGAATATTAATTGACCATGGAGTTCTGGGTTTATTTCTGGGCTCTCTATTCTGTTCCATTGATCTATATGTCTATTCTTATGCCAGTACCAGGCTGTTTTGATGACAGTAGCCTTGTAGTATTGTTTGAAGTCCGGGATTGTGATTCCTCCTACTTTGTTCTTCTTTCTCAAGATAGTGGTGGCTATTTGTGGGCGTTTTTGGCTCCGTATAAATTTTTGAAGTATTTTTTCTATTTCTGTGAAGTCTGTCATTGGTATTTTAATTGGGATTGCATTGAATCTGTAGATTGCTTTGGGTAGTATGGACATTTTAATGATGTTAATTCTTCCCATCCACGAACATGGTATACGCTTCCATTTATTTGTGTCTTCCTTGATTTCTTTCTTCATGGTTCTGTAGTTTTCTGAGTACAGGTCTTTTACCTCCTTAGTTAAGTTGATTCCTAGGTACTTTATTTTTCTTGTTGCTATGGTAAATGGGATTTGTTTTTTCGCTTCTATTTTTGTTGTTTCATTATTGGTATACAAAAATGCTTTTGATTTCTGGATATTGACTTTATACCCAGCTATTTTGCTAAATTTGCTTATTGGGTTGAGTAAATTTTTGGTGGAGCCAATCGGGTTTTGTATGTACACTATCATATCATCTGCAAATAATGACAGTTTGACTTCCTCCTTTCCAATTTGGATACCTTTGATTCCTTTTTCTTCTCTGATGGCTATAGCTAGAACTTCCAAGACAATGTTGATAAAAGTGGAGAAAGTGGACAGCCTTGTCTCGTTCCTGATCTTAGGGGGAAAGCTTTCAGTTTTTGTCCATTAAGTATGATGTTGGCTTCAGGTTTCTCATAGATGGCCTTCATGATGTTGAGGTATGCTCCCTCTATTCCCATTTTGCTGAGGGTTTTTATCATAAATGGTTGCTGCACTTTATCAAGTGCTTTTTCAGCATCTATTGATATGATCATATGGTTTTTATCTTTCAATTTGTTGATGTGGTGTATTACATTTATTGATTTACAAATGTTGTACCATCCTTGCATCCCTGGGATGAAGCCCACCTGATCATGGTGTATGATCTTTGTAATATACTGCTGAATCCGATTGGCCAATATTTTGTTGAGAATTTTAGCATCTATGTTCATCAGAGATATTGGCCTGTAGCTTTCTTTCTTAGTTGTATCTTGCCCTGGTTTTGGGATTAGAATAATATTGGCTTCATAGAACAAGTTTGGGAGTCTTCCCTCTTCCTGAATTTTTTGGTATAGTTTGAGGAGGATAGGAGTTAGTGCTTCTTTAAATGTTTGGTAAAATTCACCTGTGTAGCCATCTGGTCCAGGGCTTTTGTGCTTTGGGAGATTTTGGATTACTTCTTCAATTTCACTACTCGTTATTGGCCTATTCAGGCTTTCTGCTTCTTCTGGGTTCAGTTATGGTAAATTATACCTTTCCAGAAATGTGTCCATTTCATCCAGGTTGTCATATTTTTTGTCATATAGTTGTTTAGTAATTTCTTACAATCTTTTGTATTTCTGATGTATCAGTTGTGATTTCCCCTCTTTTGGTTCTGATTTTGTTTATTTGGGTCCTCTCTCTCTTTTTCTTGATGAGTCTGGAAAAGGGCTAGTTAATTTTGTTTATTTTTTCAAAGAACCAGCTCCTAGACCTGTTGATTCTTCAAATTGTAGTTTGAATCTCTGAGTTATTTAGTTCTGCTCTGATCTTGATGATTTCCTTCCTTCTACTTGCTCTGGGCTTTGTTTGTTGTTGCTCCTCTAGTTCTTGCAGCTTTGTGGTTAGGTCGTTTTTATAAACTTCTTGTAATCTTTTTTTGGAAGGCCTGTATTGCTATAAATTTCCCCCTGAGAACTGCCTTTGCTGTATCCCATAGGTTTTGGGCTGTTGTGTGTCATTT
>PVIW01010531.1:0-43572 GCA_004026585.1 Noctilio leporinus
TTCCCCCTTTATGATTTCTGATTGGTCCAGGTGGAGCCAGAACCTGTGGGCTTTACCACGAAGAAAAGGAAAAGAAAAAAAAAAAAGAGGAAGGAAGAAAAGAATAAAGAAAGGGTTTAGGTGGCTGGGGAAGGGAGGAATACTTAGATTGAGGACTGGAATGCGTTATAGCCACAGAGTGAATAGACTTTAATTCGAGAGTAGGGGGAGGATCTTGGATATTTAGGTGGATTGAGGTATGGGGGGGATTAAGAATATGTGAGGAGTAACTTTTGCAAAGGATATGTTGGGGATTAATAGTTCATATTGCTCTCGGTATAACTCAGGTGCTTGAGATTAGCAGCAATCCCTTTCCTAAGGCTGCCTCTTTTTCTTGGTCAGGACTTTACAGTCTATAGTCTATATTCTAGCTGGTCTTGGCACATGGCAGGGCCTCCGATTGTCACAGTCAGGGCTGATTCTGAGTGTCCACCCCCAGGTAGGCTGGGCCTTCCGCAGCCTGGCTGGGTTTTAGGGCTGCCGGTATTCTGGAGCCTGCAGGGAGCCCCCTCTCACTCCTGGCAGAGGTTCCTGCCTGTGATGAGCACCCAGCACCCCTGCAGGGCAGCCTGCAACATTGCCGGTCCCTGTGATGACTGGCCCCGCCCCTGCAGTTCCGGGAGGAGGCCGCCCCTGTCCGTCAACACTGCCCGGGATCTGCCTACACTGACCTGCCCTTCCTGGGGCGGGCACCACTCCTCCAAGCCAACCAGCTCTCCGAGGAGTCCTTTACGCGGCCTCTGTGATGAGCCCCTCCCAGGCGAGGGCGGTGCGGCCTTTGTCTCCGGCAATGGTGGGTCAGTTGTCCCCGCTACTAGTTCCCAGCTTCCCGGCTCCCTGTTTGGAGTTTCCGCGGAGCCTGGGGGCCTGTGTGGGTGCGCTCGGCTGGGCCTCCCCCCTCACAGGGTCTTCTAGCTGCTGTTTCCCTGGTGGCCCGGCAGCACCTTTTGCGGCCCTCTCACCACCCTGGCCAGTGCACTTCCCTGCTTCCCCGCTCCGGCTTCCCGCAGGACTCTTCTCCTCCGCCTCTAGCCCTGCGAGGAGCCTCCTCTCCCTGTTGCTGGAGTGAGTCTCTCACACAGTCCCTCCCCTGCAGGAGTTCACTTCCATGTTCCCTACTGTGTTTGCCCTCCCCGCCCGCACTTCACTGTTGAGACTTCCAGTCGTCAGGGAGCCCAGAGCTGGCCTCAGTCAAACGTGCCTCTCTGGGCAGAGCTGCCACTGCCCAGCGCCAACCTCGGCCCGCCGGCTGGTCGGTCGGGAATGCCTCACCTACTGTCCTGCTGGCCTCCTATGACTCTTGGCTTTGCTCCCCTTTGTCCAGATGCTGCCCGCTCCAATTCCTAGGGTCCTGAAGACGTCTCACGCTCCCTATCCTGTCCTCTAGCTGCTTTGGTACTCGAGAACACCATCAGCACTGCTCTCTACTCTGTCACCATCTTCCACCTCTGCTTTTTTCTTTTTTAACCTCAGTACTTGAGTTCAGACTAAGAAAGAATTCAGAGTCAAGACTCAAATACAATCAAAAGTTTTTTTAGAAAGTCACAGAAGTAGAAGAAGTGAGCCATGGAAGAAGTGAGCCAGCTGGGCTGCATGGGCTCAGGAAAACAAGTTGCAGAGGCAAAAGAAGGAACCTTGGAGGTTAAAATAAAGAAAGTAAGGATATACATACTTAGGGAAAGGAGAGGGGGAAAGTCTTGGATGTGTATGTGTGTGTGTGTCTGAGAGGGAGGGAGGGAGAGAGAGGAGAGAGAGCAAGCTAGAGAGTCATGTACCAAAACCATGTTTTTGATCTTAAGTTTCCAGGCTTCATTTTAAAAATATTTTAATGCAGAAATTTCAGAAAAGTTTAAATCCTATTTGAGTCCCTGGAGCTGTAAGCTCATTTTGTGTCTATTAGGGACTGAAGACTGAGTCCTTGGTTTGGTTTGTTTTTCCTTTTGGTGGAGTTGTAATAAACTGTTCTCTATAGTTTTGACTTTGGGAGTTGGCCCACTGTGCTCAGCAGCTGTTAGCCCTTTGCTTCTTTGAGAAGCATGGCAGATAGCACTGCTGTGGAATGCTTAGGACTGCTGAGAACCTCAGGGAAGCCTGCTGGGAAGGCCCCTCTGAGGGTCAGTTTAGAAGGAGCTCCAAGAAAAAAGTGTGAGGGTTAATGACTCCCTTCATGAGGCTTGCTGGCAGTGGTGCTTCACCTCAAATGGAAATTTCAGAAGTTTCTGTACTGCTCTCAAGAGTATTCCTGGAGTTGAGTAGCAGAAAGTGAGGCCAAGCATAATGTAGTGACTGCTGAACATAGCTCTGTCTCCAGGAACTCATCATCATCATCAAATAGCATTTATTAAAAGCCCACACGCATATGGTGCAGAACAAACCACATTAAACAAGCACAGTTGGGTTGCTGGTCCTCTGGAGGGCCACAATTTAAAACTCTAAAAAACGGACTTTTGCTTCTGTTAGGCTATGTTCTGACAACCCAGGAACACTGAGAAAGGAGATTACTTACACAGTGAATAATATTAATGCAAATAATAATAATTTGTACATTAATATAATATTGGTTTTATAGGTATCATTAATTAAAGACTTTTTCAATGCCCAAAGCTATTTGCTTATGCTATTGAAAAATATCCTTATTGCACCTCAATGAAGTAGGTATCATTAATATGTATACTTGATGTAAGAGGCAGCTGAAGCTTAGGCAAGTTAAATAATTTGCCCATGACAACAAAGCTACTAGGTTGCAGAGCCAGAGCTTGAATTTATATTTATTTAAATCTAAAGACTATGCTAGGCCACATTGAAGTTGTCCTTGAGTGAGTTAGTAAAATATTTACATTTATAATAACTTCAATACTTTTTATATAGCAAGATAATTTTAACTATGGCTTTAATAAGTTTTAGAAACCACCATTTAAATATATTTAAAATGATGCTGTTTCTACCATTAATAGGGTAAATAATTTTCTTTGGCACAGGAGAGGTGGCATTAGTAGGTCTTAGAGCCTCTCATTAATTTATTCACCAAGTTGAACAAAAAAGACTGACCTAGAAAACTGGTCATCATCACCTAGGTGGCAGAATTTTTGAAATATTTCTTCCTATAATAATCTACCCTGATTAATAATCCTCAGATTGGAGGGGGGATTATTCAAGAATTTCAGTTTGTTCTCTTGGGTATTTATTCTGCTTGTTGTTCCCTGACATTAATTTAAGGAACTCTCAATAATTTTTTTTCAACCATTTCTTCTGTTCCCACCTTTCTTTTTCTTCTGGTCATTTCATTACACATATAGTATGCTATGCCTTTTGTTATTGCCCCATAGTCCTTGGATACTCTGTTTTTTAAAAGTCTTTGTTCTCAACTTCCAGTCAAGATGGAGTAAATAAATGTGGCTCACCTCCTCACACAACCACAGCAAAAATTACAGCTAAACTACAGAACAAATGTCACTCAGAAAATCCAACTGTATGGAAGTCCAGCAACTAAGGAATTCAAGAAACCACATTCATTCAGATGGGTAGGAGGGAAGTAGGGGCAGAGATGTGGAGATATGGAATGGGCTGGTCCCAAACCCACATATTGTAGATATGAAATGGAGGGATATTTAGGAAAGCAAGGGATCCCAGCCCTACACCAGACCAGCTAGCCCAGAGTTCCTGTCTCAGGAAGATAAAGCCCCATAATTTTTGGCCTTAAAAATCAGCGGGGGTTAGGTTGGTGGAAGAAACTGCAGGATTCTCAGGTGTCTCCTTTTGGAGCACCCTGAACAGACTTACTCTGATTCACTCCCTTTAGGCTCCAGTACTGGGGCAGCATCTTGAAGGGTACCAGGGCATACAGAGAAGAAATGATCTGGTTAAAGCAAGTACTGGGGGACAGTTTCCTTCCAGCCAGAACTGCAGATAGCAGTCATTGTACCATTTTTGAGCCCTCCCTCACACAGAGCCACAATGCAATGGCACCATATTTGAGCTTCCATTAATATGGCTCACATACTGATGATTACCTGAGTCCACTTCATCCAACATATGGGCTCACCCAAGCTGGTAATAGTGGCTTTTCCATACGAAGGATGGGCTAGCCACAGGCTTCAGACCTTTCTAAGTCTGCTCAAACATGCAATTGCTAAGCCCAGCCACCATACCTCTCACTGAATGGTCCCAGGCCTGACACTATCAACAGCCATCTGCAGCTCACTTTATAGCTTATGCCAAGGGGCCCTAGACAGAACACAGGTGGTGGAGGTTGACCTTGACCTGTACCACCCAGAAAGCAAAAGAGCCTACACACCCAGTCAGAGCACCACCCAACCATCTCCACAAGCCACAGAGGGAGGTGGTTGCTGGCCAGGAGTGACAAGGAATACTACCAGCTGTCTGGACTGGGCAAATTCATCCAGCTGACCTGCTGGCAATAATCAAGACTCATCTATGAGAGGGAGTACTCAGCCCACATGGAGGGTGCATTCCAGTACCCAGCCAGCTTGGGGGATGAAGGGGCTGTGTCACTGGAACCTACAGGACACCTATTACATTACCATGCTACCAAGACATGGAGTCAAATAATTAGTTCTACCTAATACATAGGAACAAACAGAGGGAGGTTGCCAAAATGAGGAGACAAAGACTTATGGCCTAAATGAAATAACAGAACAAAACTCCAGGAAAAGAACTAAACAAAATGGGGATAAGCAATCTATCAGATGCAGAGTTCAAAACATTAGTTATAAGGATACTCAAGGAACTCAGTGGATACTTCAAAAGCATAAAAATGATCCTATCCAAAATGAAGGAGAAACTAATTGAAATAAAGAGCAATTTACAGGGAATCAACAACAGACTGAATGAAGCCAAGAATCAAGTAAATGATTTGGAACATGAGGAAGAAAAACACATCCAATAGGTACAGCATGAAGAAAAAAGAATTTAAAAAATGAGGACAGTGTCAAGAGCCTCCGGGACAATTTCAAGTATTCTGAAATTTGTGTTATGGGGGTCCTAGAAGGAGAAGAAAAGAGTAAGGAATAGAAACCTATTTGAAAAAAATAATAAAAGAAAACTTTCCTAATTTGGTGAAGAAAATAGACATAGAAGTCCAGGAAGCACAGAGAGTTATAAACAAGATGGGTACAAGGAAGACCACACCAAGATACATCATAATTAAAATTCTAAAGGTTAAAGCAAAGAAAGGATCTTAAAAACAGTATGAGAAAAGCAGATAATTATCTACAAAGGAGTTCCCATAAGACTGTCAGCTGATTTCTCAAAAGAAGCTTGGCAATCTAGAAGGAAATGGCAAGAAGTATTCAAAGTGATGGAAAGCAAGGACCTACAACCCAGATTACCCAACAAAGCTATCATTTAGAATGGAAGGGCAGATAAAGTGCCCTTCTAGTGTCCCTAGACAAGGTAAAGCTAAAGGAATTTATCATGACCAAACCATTATTAGATGAAATGTTAAAGGGACTTATTAAAAAATATATAAAAACTATGAATATTAAAGTGACAATACATACATAAGTATCAACAATCGAATCTAAAAAACAAGCCAAGCTAATAAGCAGAGCAAAAACAGAATCACAGATATGGAGAACATTGGGGTGATGGCCAGTGGGGAGGGAGTCTGGGGGAATGGAGGAAAAGACGAAGAGATTAAGAAGTACAAATTGATAGCTACAGAATAGACAGGGGATGTTAAGAGCAAGTATAGGAAATGAAGTTGACAAGAAATTATACGCATATCTCATGGACATGGACAACGGGGAAGCACTGGAGGGAGTGGGGGGTGCTGGGTGGAGGGCGGCAAAGTGGGGGGAAATGGGATAACTGTAATAGCATAATCAATAAAAAAATAAGCTCAAAAATAAATAAATAAATAAATAAATAAATAAATAAATAAATAAATAAAGTTCCCTTTCTTTTCAATTTTGGAGGTCCCTATGGATATATCCTCAAGCCCAGAGATTCTTTCCTCAGCTATATCCTGTCCACTAATAAACCCATGAAAGGCATTTTTTTTTTCCTGTTATGGTGTTCTGCTCTCTAGCATTTCCTTTTGGTCCTTTCTTAGGATTTCTATCTCTCTGCTTATGTTACCCATCTTTACATGCTGTCTACTTTATCCATTAAATCCCTTAGCATATTATTAATAGTTCTAAATTCCAGTCTGATAATTCCGACATCCCTGCCATGTCTGCTTTTGATGCTTGCTCTGTCTTTTCAAATTGTGTTTTGCCTTTTGGTATGTCTTGTAATTTTTTCTTGGTAGCTGTACATGATGTACCAGGTAAAGGGATCTGCTGTAAATAGGCCCTTAGTAATGTGCTGTGAGGTACAAAGGGTGAATAAGTGTCCTATAGTCCTATGATTAGGTTTGCCTTTTAGTGGGGCTATGCCTTTGGACTGTAAACTTCACAAGCATTTCTCAGGATTTTGTCTTCCTTTTTAGGTGGTGGAACAGTATGACTAGAGCTGAGTGAAGTTTTCCCCTTCTTCCAGGTCAGGTAGGCTTTTATAATACCCAACAGGTTATGCTCTGCTTCATTTGTCTTCTCTGAAGGCAGACCTCCGTAAGAAGAACTGAATGTTCTGGGGTATTTTAGAATAGTTCTTTTTCCCCTTCCCTTTGCCCAAAGAGGAGGGGACATTTTTTCCAATATTTCTGAGGGAATCTGGTCAAGCTCCTGGAGTTAAATCTCACAATATTATGGGGTATCCCTATGACTGGATTTCCTTCAAGATACTAACTTTTGTACTTTTCCTTGCTGATTCAACAGTAATTCATAGACTGCAGTTTTAACTTTCCTGCCTGGTACTTGGTTCACAAGGTAAGTCTCTGCCCGAGAAAGCCATGATTTCCCATATTTACCTGTCTGTCTCTCTGACCTTGGCAGCAGTGGTTTGCCTGGTATCATTGTCCATTACAGATACAAGATGAGTTAATAGTTTTCTCAGCCTGTTCAGTTTTTACTTGTTAAGATGGGGTGCCAACTTCTGAGCTTCTTACATGGGGAACCAGAAACCAAACCCTCATCTACAAATCCGTTCTCTTTACTAGATTTTCCCCCCAGCTAAATAAGAGAGCTGACTGAATAGTAGTTGTGCAATTGCACAAAACAATATCCATTTTGGAAACCAAGAACTGTCCCTGCCCTTGAGGTTGAACACAGTGAGTGGTAGCATGGAAAGGCAGCAGATGAAACTTTGAATAGACCAGCACACCAAACTAAAGGTGGAAAGAGATTCAGGAATGGGTATGCAGCTGGCAGAACACACCTTTTGCTATGATAAGGATTCTTTCTCAGCCAGAATTTGTTTGGGCCTCACTGTTTTTATTTACTAGTGGCTAAGTGATAATTTCTGCATTTATATTATAATACAACTTATGCAGAGAAGAAAGCTAAGATGGCAGAGTAGGTGAACAAAGCTCACTTCTTCACACAACCACATCAAAATTATAACTTAACTACAGAACAACCATTATTCAGAACTGCCATAAATTGAGCTGAATGGAAGTCATACAACACAGAATTAAAGAAGAAACCACATTGAGACTGGTAGGAGGGGTGTAGATGTGGAACAGTCTGGTCCCACACCCATGTGGCATATAAAAATTGATGGAGATGTATCAGGAGCAAAAAGTCTCAATGTCCCTAGCCCAGGCTTCCAGTGCAAGGTAGATAAGTCCTCATGACTTCTGGCTATAAAACCCAGTGGGGAACCCTGGCTGGTAGCTCATTGGAAAGGTGCCGACCTGCGAACCCAAAGGTTGCTGGTTTGATTCCCAGCCAGGGCACATAACCAAGTTGCAAGCCAGGTTTCCAGCCAGTCTGTAGCTGGAAGCAGGTGAAAAGCAACCATACATTGATGTTTTTTTCCCTCTCTGCCTTCCCCTCCCTTCCCTTCTCTCTAAAAATAATGAATTGGGGATGGAGGCTATGGAAGACAGACTACAGAATTCCTAGGAAGTTTCTCTTAAAGGGCCAGCACATGGACTTACCCAGACTCACTCTTTCTGAGTTCCATTGCCAAAGAAATAGCTCAAAGGGCACCAGAGGCATATAGGGAGGCATTGAAGTGTCTGGCATCAGTGCAAGACCTGAGAGACAGCCTTCTCCCAGGCAGAATTGCTGGAAGAGGTCATAGTTCCTTTTCTGAGCCATCCTCCAACCACACGCACACACACACACACACACACAAACACACACACACACAACCAGGAGGTGGGTGCCATATCTGAGAATCCATTAACCTGGCTCACACTGTTCTTCCCTCCCTGTTGATTCCTGAAGCTCTGCTCTACCAACTTTTGGACCCACCTAAGCTGTTTCCAGTGTTTCTTCCATAGGAATGGCCTGTCTTGGCTTATACTTCAGATTTTCCTAAATGATCTCAAACAAGCATCATCTGGCCTCTGAATACCCTGTATCTCATACCTCTTTGCTAAGTGGCCTCAGGCCCTGTACTAGAAGCAGCTGACTTTGGCTCACTTCTTGGCCACACTTGGGCAACTACACACCTAGCACAAGTAACAGCCACTAGCAGATCACTTTGTAGCTTATGCTGGGTGGTGCAGGACAGAACAGAAGCTGTGGCTCACCTTGGCCAGCACCTCCCAGGAAGCCTCAGGACCTGCACATCCAGTTGACAGCATCATACTATGTCAAAGCACCATTATTTAACCACCTCTGCAAGTGACAAACCCAAGGAGTGGACTCCGTGGGCACTAGAGCCCTGCTGAAGTAAGTCCCACTCTATGGAGTGGGCTTCTACCTAGATGATCCTCCACAGTGGTTGGAGGTTGGTGGCCAGTGGTCACAGTCAGTCCTTGCAGCTGATCAGCCTGGGAAAATCCCACCCATTGACCTGCCAACAGCAACCAAGGCTCAACTACAAAAGAAGGGTATACACAGCCCACACAATGGGTGCACCTCAAGTACCCAACTTGAGTGATAAGGGAGGCTGTGCCACTGGAACTTCCAGAACACCTACTACATTAGGCCACTCTACCAAGCCAGGGAGTCAGAGCAGTTCTACCTATTATATATAGAAACAACCACAAGGAGGCTGCCAAAATTAGGAGACAAATAAACATGGACCAAATGAAAGAACAGAACAAAACTCCAGAAAAATTACTAAACAAAATGGAGACAAGCAACCAATTAGATGCAGAGCTCAAAACACTAATTGTAAGGATGTTCTAGGAACTTAAAGGAAAAGCAGATATACTCATTGAAAACTTCAGCAGTAAAAAACAATGACATAGAAACCATGAAAAAAGACCAGTGAGAAATAAAGGATGCACTAACTGAAATAAAGAACAATTTATAGAAAATCAGCAGTAGAGTGGATGTTGCCAAGAATCAAATCACTGATTTGGAACATAAGGAAGAATAAAACACCCAATAAAAATAGCAAGAAGAAAAAAGAATCCAAAAAATAAAGATACTGTAAAGAGTCTCTGGGACTACCTCAAGCGTACCATTAGTATCATGGAGGTGCTGGAAGACGAAAAGAGAGCAAGATATTTGAAACCTGTTTGAAAAAATAATGAAAGAAAACTCCCCTAATTTGGTGAAGGAAATAGACATACAAGTCCAGGAAGCACAGAGTCCCAAACAAGATGAACCCCAAAAGGCTCATACCTAGACACATCATAATTAAAATGCAAAAGGTTAAAGGCAAAGAGAGAATCTTAAAAGCAGCAAAGGAAAAGCAGTTAGTTACTTACAAAGGAGCTCCCATAAGACTGTCAGCTGACTAAATCCTTCCCCTTCTTTTCTCCCTTCCCCCATCCCCTTGGACAATAGGGTGTGGATTGACTGTGGTAGAGGGGATAGGGTGGGTGGGGAAGGAGAGAGCAATGTGGGAAAAAATGGGACTATAATAGAACAATAATAATTAAAAAGAAAAAAGGGAGAAAAAAATCTAAAATGGAGCCATAGGTAGACATACTGTATCTCCCTCCATAACCGAAAACAGCTATATCTACCCCAAAACTAGAGACAACCAGAAATTCCAGAATATGGAGCTGCATGGAAATCCAACAAACAAAAAATATAAAGAAGAAATATTTGTCCAGATAGGTAGGAGGGGTGGAGCCAGGACAGAGAGGATGCAGTTTGGCAGCTGCGGTGGGATGGCAACTATGTAACAGAAAGTGCGGTCACAGATTAAAAAAAAAAAAAAAAAAAAAAAAAGTAGGGCCCTGGCTAGTATGGCTCAGTGGATTGGCGCCAGCCTGTGAACCCAAAGGTCGCTGGTTCAATTCCCCAGCCAGGGCACATAACCAGGTTGCACGCCAGGTCTCCAGCCAGGTCCTTAGTTGGAGGTAGGTGAAAGGCAACTTTTCGTTGATGCTTTTCTCCCTTTCTTCCTCCCTCTGTGCCCTTCCCTCTGAAGATAATGAATAAAATCTTAAAAAAAAAAAAAAAAAAAAAGGCAGGGACACCTGTTGAGTGCTCCCAGCAACAGACCAGACTATGCAGCTCATGGTTCCAGCACCAGGGGGAAATAAAGCCACATTACTTCTGACTGTGAAGACCAGTGGACTTGGGGCAGAGGAAAAACTGCCAGTCTCTCAGTAGAAGGCCTTCACGGTCCTGGAATGTCCACAGACTCACCCACTCTAGGAACCTCAGCTAGGGCAACACTCAGAGATGCACCAGTCTCATATGGGAAGCAGGAGAAATGCTTGGGAAAGGGGCAAGTGCTGACCAAGCAGCATTGTTCCCTTTCAGACTCCTCCTCCACATACAGTGTCACAACAGGTGAAACGGGTTGCCTGTACTGACAAATACCTAAGGCTTTGCCTTTTACGACATAACAGGTGTGGCCATTCTACCTAAGATACAGAGGCAAACACAAGGGCCTGTAAAGTTGAGGAGATGGAGAACTATGGTTCAAAAAAGGGAACAGATCAAGGTCCAACTAAGCAATAAAGAAATAGCCAACTTAACAGATAAACAGTTTAAAATGCTGGTGATAAAGATACTCAGACTTGACATATATGCTTAAATGGCAAATGCAGAATGGAAGAAGTGAAGGCTAGGCTAAGTGAAACAAAGGAAAACCCACATAAAACTAATGATAGAAGGAAAATGGGGTTCAAGCTAATGATTTGGAAAATAAGGAAATAGTCAATGAGTACAGAAAGAGGAAACAAGAATTGGAAAACTTGAGAGGCTTGAACCTCTCTGGGGTAACTTTAAACATGCCAACATTCAAATCATAGTGGTGCCAGAAGGAGAAGAGGAAGAGCAAGAAATTGAAAACTTATGTGAAAAACTAATGAGGAAAACTTCCCTAATTTGGTGAAGGAAATAGACATATAAGTCCAGGAAGCGTAGAGAGTCCCAAACAAGCTAGATCCAAATTGGACCACACCAATACATATCATAATTAAAATGCCAAAGATTAAAGATAAAGAGAGAACCTTAAAAGGAGCAAGAGAAAACAAGAGCGTTATCTACAAAGGGGTTCCCATAAGACTATCAGCTGATTTCTCAAAAGAAACTTTGAGGGCAAAGAGGGTACTAGCATGGCAAGAAGTATTCAAAGTGATGGAAAGCAAGGACGTACAGCCAAGATTACTCTATCCATCAAAGTTATAATTTAGAATGGAAGGGCAGATAAAGCTCTTCCCAGACAAGGTAAAGCTAAAGGAGTTCATCATCACTAAGTCATTATTATATGAAATGCTAAAGGGATTTATTTAAGAAAGAAAGAATCAAAATTATGAACATTAAAAAGACAACAAACAACTATCAACAACAGAACCTAAAAGATAAAAACTAAAACAAACTAAATAAACAAACAGAATAGGACCAGAATCATAGGTATGGGGATCAATAGGAGGATTATTAGCTGTTAGGGGGGAAATGGGGAAATGGTGTAGAGGTTAAGAAACATAATTGGCAGGTACAAGATAGACAGGGAGAAGTTAAGAAAAGTAGAAGAAAGGGGGAAATTAGAGAATTTATATGAACAACCCATGGACATGAGCTAAGAGGGGTGGGATTGTGGGAGGGAATGGGGGTCTGGGGTGGAGGAGAGCAAAGGGAAGAGAACTTGGGACAACTATAACAGCATAATCAATAAAATATACATTAAGAAAAAGAGAAAAAAAAAGGACTGTAAGCTTAATTCTCAAAAGAAACTCTGCAGGCTAGAAGGAAATGATGAGTTATTCAAAATGATGAAAAGCAACAACCTTCAACCAAGATTACCCAGCAAAGCTATCATTTAGACTAAAAGGGCAGGTAAAGAACTCAGACAAGACAAAGCTAAAGGGATTAATCACTACCCAACCAGCATTTTATATGAAATATTAAAAAGGTTTTCTTTAAAAAAAAAATAGGATAAAAAATGTGAACCATAAAATGGCAATAAATGCATATCTATCAATAATTGAATTAAAAAATCAAAATAAAGAAACAAGTAAAACAGAAACAGAATCATAGATACAGAGAATGTTTTGATAGTTGACAGATGGGAGGGGTTGAGCAAAAAAGGCAGAGGGATTTAAAAGTACAAATTGGTTGTTACAGAAGGGTCATGGGAATGTAAAATACAGCTCAGGGAATATAGGAGCTAAAAAAAGATATATGTATAACCCATAGACATGGACAATGGTGTGGGGATTGCCTGAGGGAGTGGTGGAGTCTGGTTGGAGTTGGGGGAAGGGAAATAGTACAACTATTTTTCAATTATATTTTATTGTTTATGCTATTACAATTGGCCCAAATTTTCCCTTCCCCCCTCTATTTCCTTTTATGATTTCACCCATTACAGGACAATAATAAAACAGACAAGCCAAACAGAGCCAGATACATGAATACATTGAATAGACCATCAGTGGACAGGGTGGGAGAGGGGAGAGGGAGGCAAAGAAGGAGAGCAGTTTAGTCAAGGAACTAGTATGGAAGAACCATGGACATGGACAACAAGTAGGATTGACTTTGGTGGGGAGTAGGTGGGTAGGGAAGGGGACAGAGGGGAGTAAAAAGGGGATGGATGTAATACAACAACAATAAAATTAAGTTTAAAAAAGGACCTCAAAAAAATAGTACAACTTATTATTTTACCTGTTCATTATGCAGACTTTTTTGATAATTTTAATGTCAATTTCAGTTTTGTTTGAGCATATCGACTTCCCTATTTATAACATCATTTTTTCTTCCACGTGTCATTATGCTGATTTTCATGAACATCTTTCATGAAATACTGTTCTGTTATTATTGTGGAAGTATATGGTGGATGCTGTGGCATGTCATCCAAATTCTCCTGGAAGTGTGTGGCATCCATTCTTAACATCTGAGGGGAGTACTGGCACCTGAGTATGTCTCTGGAAATTGCTGTAGAATAAATGGTGAAGCCTTGCTCAAGTTTACACCCTCTCCCTGGAGAGAGCTAACATTAAATAATTGATATTTGTGGACATACAAAAACCCAGCCTCCTTGCCTCAATTCTATAAATGGGTCTGTCTCTGAAGAGCCATTTTAGCTTTAGGGCTTCTAGAAGGATTTGCTGAGAGCTCTGGTATAATTGCACTGTCATCCAGCTTCTGTCTGCCAAATCCTCTTTATGGAAGTTGTTCAGTTTTAGAATATTTCCTTGGTAACCCAACTTAAATACTAGTCGGTACCTGGAGTGGTCTGAGAACCCAGATTCTACAATGGAATTTTGGAGGTGGATCAGTAGCTAGTTGTGGAGGGTAGGACACTGATAGGCTGTGGCATGATATAGCAGTGCAGCTGTTTAGTTTCACAAATGGTTAACTGGGATAGGGGTATGGTGAAAGAGAATGCTTTGGCAGGGGCAATGTCTCAGGCATTTGAGAGGTTCTAGTAAAGTAGAATTATCAGGCTGAAAGAATCAGATGGCTTTTGCTATGTGCAAGCAATACTTTGGAGGAAGCCAATCAAAGGCTAAGGGTGGTTAATCCTCAATTTAAGGTGAAGCGTGCAAGCCTGAGGACATTTTTGCAGAATACAAAGAAAATTTTATCTCCTAAAACTAGAAAAATAATGAGATAATGATCAACTGCAGGGATTAATTATGAGGGCTCTAGTTAGCAGTAGAACCTTAAGTCTTGGAGTGGGGGCATCTATACTTACATCCTCAAAAACGTTGAGTCTTTATATTTCCTTAAACACCGAGCCCCAAAGATATCCTACTTCACTCTATAAAATGCCTTCCCCTATTGCTTGAAGATGACACCCAGGTTTTGAGAGACAGCACATGCTGTCTTCAGGAACTATCCCTACCTCCACTTCTGGACACCAGACCAAGAACTAGGGTTATGCACAACATAACCCAGCCAAGAAGTGCTAGATATAAGGAAGCAAAGAGATTCTGTCCAAGGAAATAATGGACCAGGCTAATCAATGTGGACAAAGAACATTAAGTTGGAAAATAGAGACTTTACATGAGAGTACTCTGTCAGGTTATAGGATTTAACATCCTATCAAGAACCTAGGAGATGAAGCTAATAGGCTGCTAGGATAACTCTTGGAAGCTTGGAAGAAATGATGGACCACATTAAGTGAAGTAGAAATGTCAGGACTCCCATGTCAAAGAGTGGAGGAAGGAATCAAAAGACTGAGAGAACAGGAAATCCTTGAGTAGATATCTAAGTAAAGCTGGCATACTCAGCTACCTATGTTCCACAGGAGGGTCTCAAGGGCACATTATTTACCAAAGTGAGGGATTTCCTTGTGAAAGGCGCACCTGCATGGCTGAGAAGCTAAATGATGGCTGTCATCTTTAAGTTGGGCTGGTGAATAGTCTAGGTGGTAGCACTTAACAGTGATAAGCAAGGTGGGTGCAATTATCATAATGAATAGCGTGGTCAGCATGGCAGCCAGAGGACCTGATATGCAGAGGGCTCTGGGATGATTAAAAATACTGAGGGTTTTCAGGGTGAGAATAAATGGGCAACCAATAAGTATAATACTTAATTTCCACAAAAAAAATAAATAAATCAAGAATGGATCGTCAAGATGCCAAAGCAGGCAGCCAAATAAAAGTTGTGTTTCCTGGACCTACTGGCATAGGGAGAGGCCTGGTCCCCACAAGGAAGGACCCTACAACACCATAGCAAGTGTATGTAGCAATAATTCCCTCAGTACTTCCCCAAAGGGACTTAAATTCTCTTCTCAGATAACTGTCATTGGGAAAAGTGCAATACTCAGACATTTTGAGGACTAGTGGACACAGGGTCCAAGTTGACATTGGCACCTAGAGACCTGAAGCATCATCATGGTACCCTTGTTGGAATGGGGTTACATAAGGTCAGGCAGGAATAGAGTGCTGGCCAAAGACTAGCTACATGCATTTATTAGAGTTAGGAACCCACCCCATTATTCCCAGTTCCTGAATATATAACTGGAATAGATTACTTGTAGCTGGCAGAATACGCCAGCTGGCTGTGGAGTAACTGCTATTGTAACTTCTGCTGGAGCAAAGCCTTTGAAACTGGCCTCTACTACACTGTAAAAACAGTGAACCAAAATTAATACGCACCTCGGGTAGGTAGTGATATATATTAATGCCATCTTAAGATTTAAAGAATACTATTTTGTGGCAGCATGGATGGACCTGGAGACTATCATGCTAAGTGAAATAGGCCAGTAGAAAGAAAATGCCATATGATTTCACTCAAATTTGGAACCCAATGAACAAACAGAACTAACAAGCAAAATAGAGACAGGTTCACAGATAGAGAGCAGGCTGACAGCTCTGGAGAGGGTGTTTGGGGGTGGAGGGATGAAGCATAAAAGAAAAAGGACTCATGGACATGGACAACAATGATGATTGATGTAGGGAGGTGGAGGTGAAAGAAAGTATAAGGGGGATAAATGATAGTTGAAAAAATACAACAAAAATAAACTATTGAAAAATAAAGGATGTAGAGGATTCCCTACAATCCAATCATGTTTTGAACTG
This sequence comes from Noctilio leporinus, assembly GCA_004026585.1. Classification (NCBI taxonomy): domain Eukaryota; kingdom Metazoa; phylum Chordata; class Mammalia; order Chiroptera; family Noctilionidae; genus Noctilio; species Noctilio leporinus. The sequence continues at coordinate 15,992 of PVIW01010531.1, forward strand.
AACATGATTGGAAGTCATTTCAAAAACATGATTGGATTATAGGGAATGATAGCAAATTCAGCCAAGGGGTAGTTCCAGTAATAGCTTCTGTATCTTTACTAGAGCAGATCAACAAATAACCTTAGGTACAAAGCATGCAACAACTGATTGGAAAAATGCATTATTTTCCACACCTATTAAGAAGGAGGATCAAGAAGTATGTCTCATACACATGAGATAAAAAAAACAACATACATTTCTGGCCTTACCCCAGAACCATACATAACTCTCGCACCTTCTGTCATAATATGGTCCAACAGAACCTGAACCACCTGGGTGTTCCATAAAACATCACTTTGACCTATGGATGATGTCGTGTTAATTGAACCAGACAAACAAGTATAGTGGTAACCTTGACTAGTTACATGATAAGAAATAAGCTGTGAAGATTCAGTGTTTTAGCACTTTAGTAAGGTAAACAGGACACCCTTCCAATGGGAAGGAAACTCCTACCATTAAGAATGAAGCAAAAAGGGAATGGATGTAATACAACAACAATAAAATTAAAATAAATAAATAAATAAATAAATTGGAGGAAAAAAAAAAAGAATGAAGTACAACAGTGGATAAGGGGCTGGCTTGCAAACCCACAGGTTGCAAGCCAGGTCTCTAGCCAGCTCTGTAGCTGGAGGCAGGTAAAAAGCAACCATACATAGATGTCTCTCTCCCTCTCTGCCCCTCTCTCTTCCCCTCTCTCTAAAAATAATAAATAAAATCTTAAAAAAAAAAAAAAATGAAGTACAGCCCAGGCTGGTGTTTCTCAGTAGATTGAGTGCCCGCCTGCAAACCAAAGGGTCGCTGGTTCAATTCTGAGTCAGGGCACATGCCTGAGTTGCAGGCCAGGTCCCCATTCGGGGGCATTCAAAAGGCAACTACACACTGATATTTCTCTCCCTTTTTTTCTCCTTCCCTTCCCCTCTCTCTAAAACTAAAATAAATAAAATCTTTTTTAAAAATAATGAAGTACAGTGTCTGGGTGGCCTCTTTAGTTCCAGAAGCAGCATATTCCATGCTTGGGTATACTTCTCTGACCCATTTCCTAGTGACACACAAGACTGCTCTGAGTGAAGCCCAGAGCAAGACAGGCCTCTGTGACAGCTGAAGCTACAATCTAAGCCCTACCAAGTGTGCCTGCTATCGCAATTGTACCTGTGGTGGGAAAAGATGGCCAGGTGGAGATTATGAAAAATTCCAGTTGGGGAATCACTGAACCTCTGTGGTTTTCAAACAGGGCCTTGCCACCTGTAATCATTGTAATGCAGCAGATAATGCAATGCATCTGTAACATAAACCTGTTGGAAAATAGCTCTTGGCTTGCTGTTAGAGGAGATTGGAGGTAGTGTCTTACTTTGAGATACAGGGTGATCTTGCAACTAGAGCTGCTCATCATGAGCAGAGCATTGGAAAGAAAGCAAATGCTAATCCATTAACATTGGCAACCCTAGGCTCAGGCCTGAGCAGGTAATCCATACTCTCATGCCAGTGAAAACGTTTGCACCAGAGCCTCCCATCCACTTTACAATTGTGGGGATTCCTTGAAATCAGTTAACAATGGGAGAATAAGAAAGGAAAACTTATTTCACCTATGTACAGGCTTAGTATATAGGGGAAAGCTATAAATGAATTATCACTGCCTTGCATCTGCACTTGAAATAAACCTAAAAAAATGGTAGTGAGGGGGAATTATCCCAATGAGCAGAGCTTTGGTTGTCTCCTATGCGTGGAAAAAGAAGCAGCCTGAAATAAGAATAAACATGGACCTTGAGTTGTAGCTAATGGGTTGGTGGTTGGAGCAGAGTTGGGGTGGGGTACAGGGTGGTGAAAGGAGGAATACTGGAATCTTTGGGAGAAGGAAATTTGGGGAAGAGGCACATGGATAGATCTATGGCATGGGGGGAAAAGCGTGAATGTCTTTTTATCAGATGCTAACTCTTACTAGAGAGTACCAGCCTTCAAATAAGTACTAAACACCAAGTAGGTACAGTGTCTTGTCCAGTTGTCAGCCACTGTTGGCATTGGTCTCTGCAGTGTTGGCACAGTGAGCCACAAGTGGCAGGGATGGAAGTTCTGTAAGAGCTCAACAGTTTAGGCTCCCACTCACCAAGACTGATAGGGGTCCTATCACTGTTGAATGTCCAAAACCCAACCTGGACATTCCTTCCCAATATCATCCATGAAACAAAAGCTTTAATCTATGTGTCTGTGGAAGGCAACAAATGTTGTTGCCTCTAAGGACTGGTAAAAATCTTTTGCATTTAGGGGAAGTGAATAGAAAAATACTTTATTCCCAAAGGAGAGACATGTATACATTTGTGCTGGGTCTAGAACTATAGCTGGAGGAAGGGCAGGATCATTTAGAATGGCACACATTGCGACCCAGGGGCACAGTGCATGTCAAACACCGAGCTTTAATTAAAAGAGAGGTTTTCACTGCCACCACACCATTGGCATCACCCACCCCTGCACTATGCTGTCAAGTATACAGTAACAAATACCAGTGGAAAACTCTTGGAAGAGTTGCAAGAGTTTGGAGCCATACTTTCTCTGAGGTTAATGCAAAGGGGAAGATATAAGGCTCAGGTGAATTAGTATTGCAAAAACCCCTTTGGGCAACCTGTCCACACCCTAAACTTAAGGGTTTGCTAGAGTATTTGAAGCCTGAGGTGCACTGAGGGTAACCGTAGCAACAACAAACCTCTGAATACACCCTTCTCCAAAACACTTACACAGATAGTAAACACAAGGTAAGATGCACAACTTCATTAGTTATCAGGGAGATGCAAATTAAAACCAAAATGAGAAGAGATTTTTATATCACTATTGAAATGGCTATAAAAAGTAGCTGACAATACTAAATGCTAATCAGATTGGAGCAACTGTATGTAGTATGGGGCTCTGCAAAAATCCACCGTCACTTGACAAAAAGCAGTTTTCTTATAAAGTTTAACATAAACTTTCTATAGGATCCAGAAATCCCTCTAAGTATCCAAGATAAATGAAACCTATGTTCATACAAAAATCTATATGGAAATACTGACAGTAGATTCATTGTTATTTGCTCAAACTGGAAATACTGAGATGTCCCTCATTTAGTCAATGGATAAACAAACTGTGATATACTTAGCCATGAAAAGAATGAACTCACACAAGACTGAACCTCTAATTTGCTAAGTGAAAGCAGCCAGACCCGAAAGGTTACGTGCTGCATGATTCCATCATATGATTGGGAAAGGCATTACTATATGGATAGAAAAGACAGGTTAGTAGTTGCCAGGAATTAGAGCTCAGGGTAGTGTTTGACCACAAGGAGGGAGCATTAGGAAATTTTTTACTGTGATAGAATTGATAACTATCATGATTGTGGTGGTATTATAGGACCCATGTATTTTTTTTCACTGCCCGTAGAACTGTAAGTCACCAAGAGTGACTTTACTTCCGTGTATAAACGGAAAAATTAAAAGGAAACTCTCCAAATCAAAACAAGTTGAAATGATCAAAGTTTAAAGACTGAAAGTTTAACCAGATAAAAATGTTAAACATTGATAAAATTTATTTATAAATTTATCTTTTTTTAAATTTAATTTTATTGTTGTTGTATTACATCCATCCCCTTTTTGCTCCCCTCTGTCCCCCTCTCCGCCCACTATTTTTTATTTTTTAAGTAAAACTTTTATAATATACAAAAGCCTTACAAAAATAAACAATAAACAATAAATTGTTAAAATATTTGCAGTAAATATAATAAAGGGTCAATATATTAATATGTTAAAACTGAACATATTGCAATAAATTAAGAGGCATGAGGTAGAATCAAAAAATTTCAGTAGAGGAAAGATGGTGGTTATTAAAAATAATACAATGCTTTATTCTTATAAGCACTAGAAAGAAAAATTAAAAGGAACCATATTTCAAACATCAAATTAGGATAGTTTTATAAAAGGTAGTATTAAAATCTGGTTAAGGATGGATTTGTGGAGCTGTAAATTGGTGTAATGTTTTTGAAAATAAATTTTACAAAAGATGTCAGTAGCCTAAAACATATTCTCATGTTAATCCATAAATTCTCCTTCTTGGAGACTATTCTAAAGAAACAGTTATATATGAATGTGTATAACATGTGATATACTATGTATACATATTTATGTACATAAGAAATGCCAATGGAAGAAATACTTATAGTAGAATACATTGAAAACAACAAATTTTTAATAATAAAAATGCCTAGGTAAATTATAATATAAAATGGGGTATATGCAGCTACATAGTGTTAATATGAAGCACCCCAATAACAGTTATGACATGGAAATATCCAGGTAGAACTTAATATCATGTGCTGTCAATACGCAGAGACATAGACTTCACCAATATATTAAAATGGTTATCTCCACCTGGTGGAGTCATAAGTAAATAATTTTCTTCTTTTTTAAAATACATCTCAACTCTTGCCAAAATAAAATATTTTTGTAATATGACAAAATTTTATTTTAGAAAGTATCCTGGGGTCTGAAGAATCATCTGTTCTTAGTCCTGAGCTGCACAGACAGAGATGAAGGAGAGATATATAGAAGTAGATCTCCGCCCCAATTATCTCAGGAAGTGCCTGGTCCTTTAGATGAACCATTTGGCTGCTCTGGCTATACAAAGCAGGGGCCAGGGTCCCTTCTTGGAAATATCACCCAGTTTCACAATTATCTCAAACTGGGAAAAAAATTATTTGGTGTAGGGTGTGGGATTGAATTGTTTTCTCTGAGGATGTGACAGTAGAAAACATCTTAAAATTGTTAGAACTGGTTGGGATGCTATCTGGCAACGTCTAAACACACACACACACACACACACACACACACACACACACACTCAAGACAAACAAAACACAAGCACAAATTCTTTAACCCGTCAGTCTCTATCCTGGAAATCTAACCCATAGGAATGAAAGCCCTGGTATCTAAAGATACACATGCAGTCACTTCTGCTATAATGCTTTACTCTGAAAATGTGAATTTGTTCCAATGCAATTGATATATTAGGGAACGCTTTGAGCATAACATGAATTTCGCTTTGGCTTATGCACAATTTCCTTTGCAAGAAATACTAAGGGATGGCAGGAAACTGCACCCAGCTGAACCAAGCTGCCTGGGAAAACACAAAACGCAGACACCTCATACATCTCCAGCTACCTCAGTTCACTGTGTGTGTTAAAGCCACACCCATCCACATCTGGTGTTATATAACTTCCCATCTGATCTCAGATAACCCTCCTTTCACCACTTCACAATAATGCAAACCACCCTTCTGATACCCAATTCCTCAAGCAAATTGCTGGTCTTTTTCAAGGTTGAGTGCAATGTTTATTATCAGACTGATGTATTTCTTAACCATTTATCATCTGTAATATTTGCTACCATTACTTTTAGGTTCCTATATATTTCTCAGTATGTTGTCTTTTTTGGAGGATTTTATACATGGTGCCCCCGCTTAGCACATACTTTCCAGAAACCCTGTAGTTTCATTGCACAATTTTGTGTATCCGGATGTTTTTTTTTTTTTGTAGTTTGACAATATTTATTTTATTTATTTATTTTGAAAGATGTTATTATTTTTAGAGAGAGAGGAAGGGAGAGAGGCAGAGAGGGAGAGAGACATCAATGCATGGTTGCCCTTCACCTGCCTCCAGGCACAGACGTGGCTGGAGACCTGGCTTGCAATCTGGTCATGTGCCCTGGCTGGGAATTGAACCAGCGACCTTTGGGTTCGCAGACCAGCGTCTTATCCACTGAGTCACCAGCCAGGGCCTTCTTTTATTTTTTTATTGTTGTTCTATTACAGTTGTCTCAAATTTTCCTCTGTTGCTCTCCACTACTCCCGCATGCCCCACTCCCCTTCCAACAGTCAATCCCTGCCCTGTTTGTCCATGTCCATGGACCATTTACACATATTCCTTTACTAGGCCATTCCCCTTTTTTCCTTTTTCCTCTCTCTCCCCCCTCCAATCTGGACATGGTCAGTTGGTTCCATGCCTCTGGTTTTATTTTACTCATTTGTTTCTTTGTTCATTAGGTTCCTCATACAGATGAGATCATTTTATATTTGTCTTTTGCCACCTGGCTTATTTCACTAAGCATAATACTTTCCAGTTCTATTCATGCTGTTGGAAAAGGTAGTAGTTCCTCCTTTCTGCTGCATATTATTCATTGTGTAAATGTATCACAGTTTTCTGATCTATTCATCTACTGGTGGACACTTAGGCTGTTTCTAGCATTTGGCTGTTGTAAATAGCACTGCAATGAACATAGGATTGCATGGTGTTTGAAATGGTGTTTCAGAATTCTTAGTGTATAATCCTAGCAGTGGAATCACTGAGTTATAAGTTCTATTTTTAATTTTTTGAGGAACCTCTATACTGTTTTCCACAGTGGCTGCACCAACATGCATACCCATCAACAGTGCATGAAGCTTTCCCTTTCTCCACATCTTGCCAGCATTTGTTGTTTGTTGATTTATTGATGATGGCCATTTTGATAGGAGCGAGGTGATAATCTCATTGTGGTTTTAAATTACATTTCTCTAATGATTAGTGATGTTAAGCATCTTTTCATAGCTTCTTATATTTAGGAAGCAAGTTATAAGCTTTAGTTTGATTTTTCCTCCTCTTTTGGAGTTAGAAAGAACTGAAATAAGCCATTAATGAAAGATCAACTAACTAATGGTTATTTTCTATTTAAAATTCTCTTGTTGGAGATTAAGCATAGGATTATTAACCCAGCCTCATTTTCTGTTGAAGGGATTCTAATAGATAGGTAGCCTCTAAAGTCCTTAGCTTATCAGGTTCATGATTGTTATGGACAGTTTCCTTTGAAACAGTCATGAATTTCTAACAGATGGAATACTTATATATGAGGGGATACGAAAAGAAGTGGAATCATTTCCTGGAGGACAGACTCCTTGTAGTACAGGCTTCCCAAATTAGGTGAGTGTTCCAGGAACCCATCTGTATCAGTGTACCAGCTGGCGTTGTTGTGAGAGGCTACATTTGGCTTGAGTGAATATTTCTGAAGACTCAACTTGTTCGCCCATTTCATGAGGGGTGATTTATGAGTGTACCTGCCGACATCTTGCTGAGCGTTCAGCAGTTTTTGACAAAAAAATGTATGACCTCTGTGTCCCATCCTCACTATTCCTCTGATCTCCACCTGAGCAATTTTTGTTCCTTTCCCCAAATGAAAAACATCCTCAAAGGGAAACATTTTGCAGATGTGGAAGAGGTGAAACAAACAAACAGAAAAATGGCAGAAGCACTAAAATGTATCAAAATCTGTGAGTTCAAAAACTGAGCAGTGGAAAAAACATCTTGATAGGTGTATTGCATCAAATGGACAGTATTTTGAAGGTGAGCGAAGTTTAAACATGTAAGAAAAAATACACAACTTTTAAATAAATTCCAGAATTGTTGGGTGCCCCCTTGTATATGTGAACTGACAATTTCTTTGAGTCATTCTCAATTTAGAAATGGGCCTAGAAGCTATACAAAATTTGTTTTAGCATAACTTAATTTGCTATGTATTCTTGGATGATTCAGAATATATGTTGCCATTGACAACATTTTCAAAATGACTCCTCAACTGGGAAGACATTGTCATGAAATACATTGTGAGGTAAACATGAACCTACACCTGTAACAAGCAGTTTTGAAGGAAAGGAAATAGTATCTCTGAACTAGCAAGTTAAGATTTTATTTCTGTTGCTCTTATTTTTGCTGATTTACAAGTGATTGCTGTGGCAATGTTATTTCTGTTTTTTTCCTAATTCTCACTTTATAGGATATTTTTGAGGCAGAAATAAACTCTCAATTTTGGAATTAAAACATCCCCTTCCTGAGTGCACATTGCTACCAATATTGTTGTAAATCTGAATCAAAATATGAGGGTACTGAGCAATAGTCACAAACTAAAAAATCCTCAAAATTTAATCTTTATATTGTTCCAACTTCTTATTCTAGGGTAGGGGAATCCTGGGATAAACTGTTTATGATTTCTATGTTCTTTTCTTGCCTTTCTTTATTGCAGAAAATACCAGATTAAATACTTATTCTCATTTAAATGAAAGTTGGGGGTTGGCTGCAACTTCCCATTGGACCTGGTGAATAGGCACAGACCCCGTACAGGTGGCTATCTTAGTGTGGCCAAATGTAATAAGTATCCTCATTGAGTTAGGTGGTTATCTGCACCGGTGGAAAAACTAAAAGAGGGAAGCACATGTTACCCTGGGATTTGCCACCCAGGTCCAAGAAGAGGGCTTCTCCTCAATTATTTTATTTTTTAAAGTATATTTTATTATGTTGTTACAGTTGTCCCAATTTTTCCTTTTGACCCCCTCTGACTGGTACCCACTTTCCTTCAGCAACCCCTGCCCCTTTGTTCATGTTCATGGGTCCTGCATGTAAATTATTTGGCTTCACCTTTCATACAATATTTTTAACATCCCCCTGTCTATTTTGTTACTACCAATTATGCTTCTTGATCCCTGCACCATTTCACCCTTTCTCCCTCTTATCCCTCCAGCTAATAACTCCGCAAATGATCCCTATACCTATGATTCTGTTCTTCTTCTGGTTGTTGTTTAGTTTGTTTTTGTTTTTATTTTTTAGATTCCATTTTTGATAGTTGTGAGTTTGTTATCATTTTAATGTTCATAGTTTTGATCTTCTTTATCTTAAATGAGACCCTTTAACATTTCATATAATAATGGCTTGGTGATGATGAACTCCTTTAGCTTTACTTTGTCTGGGAAGTACTTTATCTGCCCTTCCATTATAAATGATAGCTTTTCTGGATAGAGTGTTCTTGGTTGTAGGCCCTTGCTTTCAATCGTTTTGAATACTTCTTTCTAGCCCCTTCTTGCCTGCCCAGTTTTCTTTGAGAAAATAGCAGTCTTATGAGAATTCTTTAAGAGGGTAGGTAACCCTCTTTTTCTCTCTTGTTGCTTTTAAGATTCCTTCTTTATCTTTAACTTTCTGCATCTTAATTATGATGTGTCTTGATATGGCCCTCTTTGGATCTAGCTTGTTGGGAATTCTCCATGCTTCCTGGACTTGTATATCTATTTCCTTTGCCAAATTAGGGAAGTTTCTTTCATAATTTTTTCCAAGTATATTTTCAATATCTTGATCTTCTTCTTCTGGCTCCCCTATGATTCAGATGTTGGTACATTTAAAGTTGTCCCAGAGGTTCCTAATCCTTTCCTTTTTTTTTTCCAATTCTTCTTTCTTCTTTCAGTACCGGGTGAACTTTTATTTATTTATTTATTTATTTTAATTACTTTTAGAAAGAGGGGAAGGGAGAGAGGGAGAGAGACATCAATGTATGGTTGCGTTCCACCTGCCTCCAGCCACAGACCTGACTGGATACCTGGTTTGCAACCTGGTTATGTGCCCTGGCTGGGGAATCGAACCTGAGACCTTTGGGTTTGCAGGCTGGTGCCTTATCCACTGTGCTACCAGCCAGGGCTATTTTTTCCTTTTGTTCCAAATCAATGATTTGAATTCCAGCTTCCTTCCCGTTACTGTAGCTTCCTTGTATATTTTCCCTTATTTCACTTTGTATAACCTTCACTTCTTCCTTTATATTTTGGCTGTCCTCAATCATTTCTCTGAGAATCCTGATCATCAGTGTTTTGAATTCTATGTTGATAGGTTGGCTATCTCTGTTTTGTTTAGTTCTTTTTCTGTTCTTTTATCTGGACCATATTTCTTTGCCTTCTCAATTTGGTAGCCTCCCTGTGTTTGTTCCTGTGTATTGGGCAGAGCTTCTTTGACTCCATGTCTTGGTAGTGTGGCCTAATGTAGTAAGTGTCCTATAGAGTCTAGTGGCACAGCCTCCCCTATCACCCAAGCTGGGCACTTTGAGGCGCACCCTTTGTGTCACTTAGTAAGCCTCCTCTTGTAGTTGAGTCATTGTTGTTGTTGGCAGAACAATGAGAGAGATTTACCCAGGCTAGTCAGCTGCAAGACTTGGCTGTGACCACTGACCTCCAACCTCCCCACCCCCAACTCCCCACCCGCTGGAGGATCAGCTGTGCAGGCAGAGGGTGGTGGTGCTCTGATGTGGTCTGTAGCTGTCCACTGAATGCCCAGGCTCTGGGGTTTCCAGGGCCAAGGCCAGCCCCTACTTGCATTTTGCCTGGGGCAACCCTTCCTGAGCTATAAAAGCATTCCAAGATGGCTGCTACTCATGCTTGGCTTGGAGATTCCCAGGTGAAGCCAGGCTGTGAATCTAGGCTGTCTGCTGGTAACGGGGGACCTAGAGCTCGCTGTTGCTTGTTTGATGGGATTTGGCAAGTTGCGAATCATGAGCCAAGACTAGCTATGGTTTTTATGGAAAAGTAGCTTGGGTAGGCCTGTAAATTAGGTGAGGTGTAGTTTTTGGGGATCTCTAAGACATATCAAAGAGTGTTAGCCAGGTTGATGGAGTCTCAGATGTGCTACAAGCTTGCAGGCTCTGTTGGGGGAAGGCTTAGAAAGTAGACAATGGGCTGTGCTCCCCTTGATGCTGGACCACTTCAGTTTCTCTCTGAATACCACTGGTGCCTTTCAAGCTGTCATCCCAATGCTGGAGCTCAGAGGGAGTGAGTCTGAAGTAGGTGAGTCCATGTGTGGGTTCTTTAAGAGAAACTGTTGGGGGCTCTAGCAGCTTCTTCCACCAACTCAATCCCTGCTGATTTTTGCAGCCAGAAATTGTGGGTACCTACCTTCCTGGCATTGGAATCCTGGGCTGGGGGGGCCTGGTGTGGGGCTGGAATTTCTCATTCCTATAATTTCCCTTCTGAATTTTTATCTACCACACATGGGTGTGGGACCAGCCCATTCCATGTCTCCATCCCTCCTGCCTGTCTCAATGGATGTGACTTCTTTAAATCTGTAGTTGCCAGACTTGCATTCAACTCGATTTATGATGGTTCTGGCTGATGGTTATTCTATATTTTAGTTGTAATTTTAATGTGGTTGTGCAAAGGGGTGAACCATGTCTACCTGCGCCACCATCTTGACTGGATCCTCTCCTCTTCAATTATTTTACACTGAAGCCTAATTTGCTTTGTCCAGGTCAGTTTGGAATCACCTGATGTTTATAGTTGTTTGCTTTGATTTATTTTGGATTAAGGGACATGTTGAAGCTTTTTATTTTCTGCTGAACAGTTCTATGTTTGCATTTTAGAAGTTTCCTATCAGAATTGTCATGCAGTCTGAGCCAAGGTTATTTGGTCCTATTGGCTTTTGATTTCTGTCAATAAGTTGGAGTTATAGAACTCAATTTCTTATTTTTAAAGGAAGTTAGTTATTTGTCAGAGTTCCAAAGATGCCTGGAGGAAGGTCTTCTCAGGAAGCTCCAGAAATACAATAAAAGGAATTTGGAAACATGAATTCTTTCACTGGACTCTATCACTGAATTATCTGAATGAAAGTCTCTCCTTTCTGCCTCAATTTCTCAATCTGGAATATAGGAAAATGGTAAATTATAGGGATGGTATTATAATAGGCCATATATTTTTAACATTTATTCATTATTTTTAATTTTTTAGTCCTCACTTGAGGATATGTTTATTGATTTGAGGGGGTGGGGGAGAATATAAGAAAGAAACATTCATACGAGAGAGAGACATTGATCAGTTGCCTCCTGTATGCACCTCAGTGGGGGATCAAACCAACAATCTAGGTATGTGCCCAGATTAGGAACTGAGCCCACAACATTTTGGTATACAAAATGATGCTTCAACCAAATGAGACACCTTGCCAGGGCTTTAGGCTATATATTTGACATAAGGCCTTAGCAAATCCTTCAAGGTCTCTTTAAAAAGATGCATATTTGAAGCTATATTTAAGCAAAAATTATTTAAGAGATTTACCTTGAAAAAGTACCATGGGAATATATAAACCAATAATCATGTCTGAAACATTATTTGAAAATAGCTAGCAGCAAATTGTGTAGAAAATGTCAAATATAACGCACATGGAGAATTCTCATCAGACAATGGAGTTAAATGATAGATGGATGTGTAAAATCTTTGTATATGGGAGATTGAAAATCTAGGTGTTCATATTATTAATTCTAAGGAAGGGATTTTGTGTCTACATTTTCCATTGATTTAGATTAGGGCAAAACCGCAATACCTACATTGCTTTTCTTTTCCAATACTTTTAAAAGGATATTTTATCTGTTATGTGAACAGAGGTTTATTAAGCTTGGGGCTAGAAGTTTGGGCCTCATGTTATATTGAATTCTTTACAGGAGTCATGATACTTTTCTGGCTATGTCTTTTGCATGTGCTTCTGTTTCATGAGCTTTCCTGCTCCTTGATCTGACCTTTTCAGTACCACATTAAACTGTCAGTTTCTAGTGCTGATTTGGAACATTTTCAAAAAGCACATATGGATTTTATAGTAAGTCTTTAAACACCATTTTGACTCCTTGGTAACTTTTTGCATCATAATAATATTTGCATTATATTAAATCATGTGTATTTTGCTCGGCAGCATGAGATTAGGATGTGATATAGAGAGCACGTTTTAAGACCATTTATGTAAAAAGTAAGAATCTGGATGAGTGCCATTGCAGTCTAGTTATGGACTGGCAGGTTGTGTAATATACACCATTGGCATGGACCATAATTTGAAATGATATAGTAGGAAGAATAAAACATCTTTACTAAAATCCAAGGGGCAGAGGGATACTTTTCACAACAGCTTTCTAGAACTTGAGCAATGAAAATACAGAGTGGGACAAAATTAGGTTTACATTTGTGAGTACGTGAAACAGAGTTTATCCTTATATTATTTATTAATTATTGTATTATATTCCGTATGAACAACTATAGACCTACTTTTGCCCCACATTCTATGGAGTATATGAATATATGTCATTTAATTTGGGCTCTCCAAAAATAATTTAATGGAATACATGGAACTGAAAATTCTGTATAGTTTTTAAGGACCGAAACCAATGCAGTTATGATTTATTTTCCAATTTTTTTCTTTGAAAACTGCTATGGAATGCTAATTACCAGGATATCTGTCAGGAGCAAAGACAACATAAATTTGATTTGGTTTAAATTTATGCATGCTTCATCCAATATTGGATTCAGGCACTAGAAGGTCTGCTTGAGGACTGGATGACAGTCAGGTTAGGACCATCCAAACGTGTGGCAGTGGAACCCAAGCAAAGATCATCAGGTTATCCCCAAACCTACTGCTAATCAATTTAACACAATCTGTTGCACAGTGATTTCTAATTTATAAAGTGCTTTCAAATTCATGTCCCTTTTTGAGCCTTAAGAAACCTCCTTTGTTTTACTAAGGCAAATAAAAATATTCCAGTTTTATAGATAGAATAATTCATACTCAGAGAGACTAAATAATTTGCTCAAAGTTACAAGATAGTAAGTAGTACTGGGGCTCAATTACAGTTTTTGGGACTTTAAGTTCAGTGCTCATCTTCTACAAGTTATAAGTAAAATAAGATAGGGAATATATCTGCAAATGGTAAAAAACACTTCTTTTTTTTTTTTTTTTTTGTCTGTGCTTAGTAACATACTGAAGTGCTCTGGGCCATCTTCATTATTGAAATATCCAGATGCTCAAAAGTGTCTTTATTGCTAACTAGTGATGTGGCCACTTCTGCTTTTATCTGGGGGATTGGAAATTTTTTTCCATAATCCAGGCCATTAGTAATACCAGATGTACTAGGTAAAGCATATGGTAGCTTTCAGTTATTGAGCACAATTTCTTCTCAGGTGAAAATGGACCTGTTGTATTTGTCTTTAATAAAGATTATGGTTTGTTGCTTAGTTAAGGAAACATATAGGGAAGAGGAAAGTCTTTGGCATGGTAAACTTTCTTTAAGCATTTTCCCTCTTTCTGCATTGCTTCTCTTTTTATCAACTGCTCTCCAACAATCCTGGGCATGAAACAAAATGGGTAGACTGGCAAATTTGACTTGTGGAGTCAGAATTGCTTTCCAGAGGGTTCCTTAAATTTCTTGATCAGTTCTGCCTTATTTTTTGAATGTTCTAACCTTCCTACTATACAGTAATCCTATTTCCTACATCAATCAACAATTCAAAATGCTGTTCTATATAACCTTGGAAAATAACTCTTGAAGTTCAACTATTTCTCAGAAGACTCATCTCTTTTCCTACTAGTCATTAGCATTTTCCTCCAGTGGGCTGCCTCGCAGGAAAAAGAGAATCTACATCCTTTTGACCCAATTTGAAAAGAAAATTTCCCAGGAAGACTTAATGGAGGAAAGTGAGTCAGGAAAGAGAAACAAATAAAAATGACTTTAAATTGACAAAAGTAATCAGTTATCAATTCTATGGTCACATAAATAGTTTTGGTCACAGATCTTCAAAGATAAATATTGTTCACGTTGCCATTGTCTGTGTATACTATTTTTTACAGAAAAGATCTTTATGAATATTTGAAATTCTTATTTTTTAATAATTTGGCTATTCATCAGTAGTCCAGAAAGTTAAACTACATGTGAAGGCAAACTAATTGATTTATATTTTTACAGGACATCCAATTTTTATTGACAATTCCTTGTTCTACTAAGTGCAAACCACTGTGTACTTTACTGGGTGGGGTGGTTCAGGGGAAGGAAATTACACACTGATTCTTACCCTAAAGGAGCTACATTAAAGAAAGGTAAGCATAGCACATTTAAAACAGGTTGCGACTAATTTGTGTAAGACTGAAATTCTAAGACTACAAAGAAGGGAGGCAAGGTTCTGTACAAGAGACTTTTCTTGAGCCATAATAAAGTTGTTGAAATTGACCACAGATTGTACTCGTTTCATTGAGTTTTGGACACTTGCTTATTTTTTCTTTTGTCAAGATTATTTTCAAATTAGAGTACTTGTTTGGGGTGTCTGAAATATGAAGTAAATGGGATGCTGCTCCTGCAGCTGCTAGGTGTCCTGAATGTCAACCAGCCAGCCACCTGTGGCTCTGAGACGTGGAGCTGGGTGAGCTCTTACTGGTTATCGGTGCTGAGGGGCCAGCAGCTTGGGACCCACATCTCATTGAGCTCTGGTCTGAATCATCTGGATGCCACCAGTGTAATAACTGAAGACATTTGGCCACTTAATTTAGAGACCACTATAAACGCAGAGACTTTCTCCATTAACCTGCTGCTTACATTTCATAGGCTGTTTTGTACATATGAGAGCATCCTGGCAGCTGAGAAGACATCTCAGAGCTTTGGAGGCTCCCTGTTCCCTTAGACAATAGTTTGGCTATGCTTTTGTTCAGCGTTTGTTTTTTCCCCCTAATATATCAAAGCAGATAAATCACTTAAATCACTACATAAACTAACAATATAACTGTAAGTTATATGAATGATCTATATCTTGACACTTCATTCTGCCTTCAGAGTGATTAGTTAGTTGTTATAGAATCGATGCATGTTAAAATGATGGCTGCTATTTTTGAGAACTTTACTGTAGTTGTTGTTTTGGTGAATTTTTTACTTCTTTTAATGTTTTAAAATTTTATTTTAAAATTACAGTTTACATACAATGTTAGCATTAGTTTCAGAATTTTTTTTAATAAACAGAAAGCCCATGACTTCCCTCAAGCAAGAAAATGGTAAAAGGTTGTCTTTCATTTCATAGTTTTTTTTTTTTTTTTAAGATTTTATTTATTACTTCCAGAGAGAGAGGAAGGGAGAGAGGTGGAGAGGGAGAGAAACATCAATGTATGGTTGCCTTTCACCTACCTCCAGCTATGGACCTGGCTGGAGACCTGGCTTGCAACCTGGTTATTATGTACGCTGGCTGGGGAATTGAACCAGTGACCTTTGGGTTCACAGGCTGGCATCTATCCACTGAGCCACCAGCCAGGGCCTTCATTTCATAATTCTTTGACTTGTAAAAGATAAGCTTGAGAACCATCAAAAAAGGCAAGTAGAATTATCTTTCTTTCTGTGTTTCTCTCTGTCTCTTTGTGTATGTCACACACACCCCAAAAATTAATTGTGAAGAAAGAAAATATCTGCAGAAAATATCTAATATATGAACATTTCAGCAAAATTATTTTGTTTTGTTTTGTTTTTGGTGGGGGTAAGAAGGTGTGAGGAATGGAATATCCATAGCACTCTGTTATGTAAGTGAAATGAATACTTTATGTGGATTACTTTGTTGCTGCCTTCATTTGCCCCAGGAAAGGGGAGGACTTCTTGAATGCAAATATATTTTCTGGGGTCTTAGTTAAAAAAAAAACAACAAAAAAATAACAGTGGAAAGAATGGGATACTTGGAAAATACATATTTTATACAGTTGGACAAAGACAGCTGGTTCATTTTTTTTCTTCCTGCCAAGCCATTTCCACTTACGATTCAAAAAACCGCAGTTTGATATTGAATTTAGAACCAAATTTTCAAAGAAACACATTGCCAGGGAACATGCATGGAATTCCCACTGATACTAACATAAGACACAAGAGAGTGGAATTCGACCGCCCACCATAGTCTCCTGGAAAATCAGGTAACCAGCTAAAGCATGTATATCTTTGTACATACCAACTGCATTGCTAGATCCTGAACTGCTTATGGGTAGGTGCTTGATTTATTTCTCTTTTTATCTTTAATACAACTCTGTAAATAACAGACACTCAGCAGATACTCAATAATCATCTGTAAAATGCTATATTTAAAACTACAATTTCAGTAAATTGTTACGGTCTGTGTTAAGATCTGCTAGGAAGCAGATCTGCCAAGAAATAGACACTAAGACAGAATTAAACTTCCAAGAAAAATGTAAGGGAAATGCCTCTTTGTAAAAATAGGGAGGAAGCTGGGAAAGACTGAGGGTGAGGGAAACCTCAGACTATTATGCAGATCTGACCCCAAATGAGGAAGGAAAGGAAGGAGAGAAGCAAGGAAGGAAGGAAGGAAGGAAGGAAGGAAGGAAAGGGGGAAGGAAGGAAGGGGGGAAGGAAGGAAGGAAGGAAGGAAGGGAGGGAGGTTGGTTGCTTCGAAACATGTGAGACTGAAATGCAGTTCTGAGAAAAGTTTGGTGAGGCCACTAAGGAATGCTCAAGCTAAAGTTGCTTATCAAAGAAATCCCACATCTCCTAGGAAAGGGTCTGGCATAGTGTGTCCCTGTTGCACTCCGTCATTTATTGGGAGGAGCTGGTGGAAAGTGTGACTTCGGAGCAAAGGCAGCGATGAGATTTCAGAGTACAGCCACTGGGGCTCTTAGTCAATTACACTCCCTGCAGAAGGAGATCTAAGAGGCATGATCTCATGACCACCACATAGTCCTTTCCTTGCTCAAAATTTGTTCATCTCTCCAGTGACAATGGATCTTCTTGGATAAGATGTTTTGGTGGCTGTGAAGATTAACTGAGATAACGTATATAAAGGACACAGCGTATAGCACACAGTGATTACATAATGACAGGCCCCACTTTTCTTATAATCATTAATGATATTACCTGCCAGGCTACTTTTTACTAAGCTTCACTAAGTACTAAACACAATGATGGGTATTTTATATGCAGTGGGACATAATAAAAGGAACTTTGGTGGTAGACAGAAAGGAGTTCAAAACCAGGATGGGGCACTTATGAACTGTGTGAGGCACATATTGGACAAGTTATTGAAAGTCTCTGTGCCTCAATTTCCGCATTTGTAAGACAGAGATAAAATACTAACAGTAGAGGGTGGTAAAGGGATTAGAAGAAATAACATACTGGTGCCTGGTTCATACCAGTAATACAATATGTGGTTCTTGTTATTATTTCTAAGGACCACAAGGACCCAGCAAAATTAGTGGTCCTGCCAGGCTGCCCTTCATGGACTACATCACTGGGCCTCCTAGGCCCTTAGGCTTTCTTATGGGTTTGACCAAAGGGAAGGCTTGTAGGAAGCTGTGCGAGGGGTACAACAGTGAGGCCAGCACCTCCCCTCTCCCGCCACTGCCCATCCCACTGAGACCTGGCTGTGTCTCTCTACCAAAGTCAATAAAAAGAGCAACTCTTTCTCTCCTGGATTCGGATATCTACACTTTCTTCTTTCCCTTCAGGCCACTGGTGATAAGGCCTCAGCTGTCACCATCTCTGGTTTATTGCACTCCCTGTGTGCAGTTTCCTAAATCCATGTGTGAATTATGTCCCGGAATACACCCTTCCTTTCAATTATCTTCCCTGTTGGGACCACCAATGGGTTGTAGTCCTCTCTTTCTCAACCTTACACCCTTTCTCCAAGAAATATATGAGCATTAGATGTTATTTAAGTTAAAAACAAATAATGATATTTTAAATAGGGAAGATGAAAGACAGGGGTGGTAAAGTGATCCTATGTTTGGAATCTGGAACCGAAGTAATTAGTTTGATTTCGGAAAAACTTACAAGCTCTTTCAATGGACATGGTATTTGTAAACTATGCTGAGACCCAGGGACAGAAACGTGGACAAGAAATTCCACCTCTGACTGCTGAACCCCTAGACAACTAAGTATGTGCCCCTTAACCTCTCTGACCCTTAAATCGGAATGTGGATAGATAGGTGCCTGGAACCATTTTGGCTGTAACAATACAGGCCAGCAAAAATTGAGATTTCATTTTTTAGTTTTTGGAAAGGTGCTTTAAAATTTTTGGTCAAAGGATAAGTGTATCAGTGAAGATGATTTTGTCTTCAGTGTATGCGTGAATCTGCTTGGAGGAATTTTCTGGCTGATGTTAGAACATTGCCAGCTAAGATTGGAGTGACTCCTGTTGAGACTTTATGGGGTGGTGGGTGGGTAGGGGGAAGCCTTGAGCCCAGGAACGGTTTTCCTTTTTTTCCAGCTGGTATGAAGCCTAACAGCCCTAGAATAAAATCACTTGAAATTGATGGCCACAGGTATAAAAACCTTATTAAAGGAATGGAAAATCAGACACTATCAGTGTGAATGAGAAAGCTACAGCCAGCAGACAATTTCAAACAGATTTGCAGAAGATTTTTCAAGAGCTACTCAGATGAGATTCTATATTTTCTTGGACTTAAAAGATCAGGCATGGGACCCATATGATACCTACATATTTGAGGCCGATGACCTGTTCCCACTGTGTTTTTTGGCGTTGAGCACAAGCAAGGAGAGCTGTCCCTTTGGATAGGAGACATTTTCCTAATGGGTACAGTAAAAGTTTTGGCTCCTTGTTTGGAAGTGGCCACACACCACACTAATTAATTATGTTTTAAAGGATGTGAGTGACACCACATAATTGAAAAGAAATTGGATTAGCTTTGCCTTTTTCTTGGAGAAGAAACTCAAAGCTCTCAGCCATTGAAACAACAGATGCCAGAAATTAAAGAGTAACAGTAAAACCGAAGTCTGAGAGCCCCCGACATGCTTCATCCCCCACTGTCTTTCACACATCATTTTGGCACTATCTGTGGCTTTCCTTCATGCTGAGATAATTCTCCAGCTGAAAGAAATGAGAGCATGCAGAACACAACATATTTTCTCATCATCACAGTTTAGTCATTCTCTTTAATCTCAGCTGCCAAGAAAACCAAACATAAGACCAAGTGGGGAGGGGACTGACCCCCCTTTGCCAGGTTGCGTTTAGTAGAAGATATATAGAATTTGGATCAGATGTTCTTGTTCAATGCTTATTAGCTATGCATTTTAGGTATATGTCTTATGGTCTAAGACTCACCTGTAAAATTGAACTATTGTTAATACTCACCTTGCATGATCACCGTACTGAATATAAGAAATGATGTAGGTAGACTACTTTATAAACTATAATTTACCATGTAAGTAAGAAAAACCTTTTCATTTTCAAGTTGTTTCCTTTTTGTCTTTTAATAGATTGTAATCACTTTGGGGAATTTACCTCTATGAAATCAGTCCATTCATATTTATTAAGCATCTGCTTTGTGCAAGGCCTTGAACTACTTACTGTGGAGTATCTAACCATGACTAGCACATGGTTATCTCAGATCCTACACACTAGTCAGGAATTTAAGACTCTCAAAAATAACTACTTTCCCCATCACAACCTTCTCCATTACACATGGCCCTAGTGGAATTGTCATAATGTAGCACTCTCCCCTTTTCACCTTTTCTCTGATCTGAGAGTACAGTGAGAGTTATTTGATTTCAAACAACAGAAATGTAGCCTCACACCTGGCCAAGATGGAGGTGTAGGTAGACATGCTTCATGAACCTCCACAACAATAAGAAGAAGCATAACTACCTCAAAACTAAAAACAACTAGTACTACCATATAATTGGACTGCATGGAAGTTCAACAAAGATATAAAAAAGAAATATTTATATAGACAGGTGCAACAGCTCTACCTAAGATGCAGGCATATAAGGAGGTGGCCACATTTAGGAGGCAGAGAAATATGGCCCAAAAGAGGGAACAGATCAAGGTTCCAGGGGGAGAACTAAGCGACAAGAAGTTAGCTAACCTAACAGATACAGAGTTCAAAACATTGTTGATAATGATGCTCACAGACTTGATAGACAAGATTAAGTATGTCAAATGCATAAGGGAAGAAATAAAGGCTCAGTTAAATTAAATGGAAAAAAAAAAAATCCACATGAAACCAGTGGTGAAGGTAAGGAAGCTGGGGTTCAAATCAATGATTTGGAACATAAAGAAGAAATAAACATTCAGCCAATACAGAATGGAGAAACAAGAATTGAAAAAAAAATGAGGAGAGACTTAGGAACCTCTGGGATAACTTTAAATGTGCCAACATCTGAATCATGGGGGTGCCAGAAGGAGATGAGGAAGAGCAAGACATTGAAAACTTATTTGAAAAAAATAATGAAAAAAAACATCCCTAATTTGGCAAAGGAAATAGACACAATTTCAGGAAGCACAGAGATTCCCAAACAAGCTTATGTTAGTACTGTGAATATGTTAAGTTACATGGCACAAGGGACTTTGAAGATTGTAATTAAGGTTACTAATCAGCTGATCTTATTTATATTAAGGAGATTAGGGAGACTTAATTTAATCTCACAAGTTTTGAAAAGCAGGAGACATTTCTCTAGTTGGTATTAGAAGGCGAAGTCAAAGATTTGAGGTCTTATTGTCGGCTTGAAGATGAAGGTGCCATGTTTCAAGGAAATGAGGCTCTCAGTCCTACAACAGGCAGGAGTTGAATTCTGCCTTAACATGGAATCTTCCCCCAGGGCTTTCAGATGAGATCCTGTTGGCCTGGCTAACATCTTGATTTCTGCCTTGTAATCCCTAGGTAAAGAAACCTTGAGATAAGTGTCCCTGAACTTATGACCCACAGAACTGTAAAATAGTTAAGTACTTAGGGTATGCCACCCCCACTCCACCTTAAATTATAAAACTGGTTAGTCTCCACAAGGATTCTTATTTTGGTTCTGGAACTGAGATCATTTATGGCTTATGATTCAGATGACACAATCATCAGCATATACTGCAAGTTTAAGGCTGGGAGCATATTCAGAAATCAGTAAACTCAGCAATTACCTTCTGTCTTTTTCTCAAAAATTTAATACACTTGCACTTAAACCATGTGTTTCCCTTGGTGCCTTGTATATAGTGTCCAATCTAGTTGCTGATAGTTGTTTGGCCTATGTTGCTGTTCCAGACTGTGCAGAGCGTTTTGGGCCTGCCTTTGCATTTTGATATACAAGGGTACTTTTCCTATATACCAGGAAGGTGTCTAAAACCTGTTTCCTCACTCTGTGGAGTCCTAGTTACCAATTCCTCTCCCAAAACTAGTTTTGGGGATCTTGCAAACAACTGGTTCTATATTGTATACTTTGCACTAACTCCAGACTGTCTCCTGAATGGCTCACCTCCCCTGCTTTTATTGCCTGTCTCTCAGAAATGGAGATATACCTTAAATGATCCCAAACTCCACTTTCCTTATGATCCCTGAACTTGTGAGGAAATATCCAAGCACTCTTAAATTTCGATATCATTCCATAAGATGCTTAATGGCTATTTTGCATTTCAGAACTGTGAGAGGAACTTTGATCCATATAACATATCTGAAAAAGCCAAGCAAACAAATAAAAGAACTATTCTATCATGATCAATTTTGTTTTTACAGATGTGCCATTCTTGAAATACTGCTATCCTTGGAATCATAGCTTCACATCTGAAAAGGGGTAACAGTATTAAGTAAGAGTTTGGGTCTCTTTTGACATCTTCCCTTGAGGAGTGTTAAATGTTGCCATTATCCTGACAGTTCAAAAGCTAGTCATGTGGTTGATATTTTACCAATGAGATAAATGTGGAAAAATGTCACTTTTCCTTTTATTAGTTCTGTCAGTACAAACTTGGCAAGAGATAATAGTGATGAGATGTTGGCATTTAGACATGTTCATATTTACTTTTGTGATTTAGGATTATGACAGCTTTCATGTATCCTTACAGTGACCCTGTCTGGTTTAGATGTTCTGAAATTAGAATGTCTAACCTCTCCCATTCTTGTACACAGAGGCAGCGACACTCACCAAACACCAGATTTTTGGTCAGATATAGCCATGCAGCCATGAAAAATACTTTATTTTTTATTAACCAATTGATATTTATGACATGTGGAAAAATAGGCCTTTTTATTTTTATTTTTTGGCAGAGTTTGCTGCATAATTTGCTGTTTCTTTTTTGTTGTTGTTTTATTTTGTTTTTTTTCAACTCTATAATGTTTTGCATGATCAAGGGTATTGTTTTCAAACCTAAAATAAAGGGAGCTGGTTCTCTTTTCCTGCCTTATTATTAGAGAGCTTTGGAACACATGGATGGCCATGGCTTTTTACTTTTCTGGTTCAAATTAGCAGAATTCAGAATTCGACCTTGGCATCCTATTAATAGAAAATTCAATGAAGAATTGGTTCCCTACTAATTTAAAAACATCTCTCTCCCTCTCTCTCTCTTTTTTTTTAATGACTGATGATTCCATGAATAAATAAGTTAGTAGACATGCTGGTGTGGCTAGGAGAATAAATTATAACAACAATAACAGCTACTATTTATTGAATGCTTAGTCTGTGCCTGATAATTTACATGGATAATGTCACCTTCTCTTTCTGACAACATGGTATAGGCCATGGACTCACCCAAACTATTTCATTGAAAACTGCTAATAGTATACTGAAAACTTCTATAGTATATACAAGTAAAAATTAAATAATTACAGGAATTGTAAGTGAAATAAATGCTTCAACTATAGTAAAAGACTGATAAAACAAAGGAAGATTGAAAATGTATCAGGGAAATTTGTCAAAAAAAAGGTGCTATAGTTATTTTAATATCAGGCAAAATATGCTTTAAAGCAAAAAGCATAATGAAATATCTTTTCTCAGTGAGAGAATATTTAATTCACCAGGAAAACACAATTATTTAAAATTTATGTTACCTAATAACATATTTCAGAAAAAAAATCAAATATTTAAACAATGTGATTGATGATTATGTCTTAGTGGACATGTATAAAAACATGCCCTCACAAAAGAATATGCATTCTGTACATTAACCCAAGGAGCATTTGTAAACACTGGCCAATGTCTCAATAATTCTCAAAGCCTTGTACCAGTCTTTGAATACAATGCAGTTAAGCTAGAAATCAATAACCAAAAGGTATATTGTAAGTCCCTATACTAAGAAATTAAGAAATACATTTTTAAAGTAAATCATGAGTCAAAGAAAATATCATAATGAACTTATAAAATGTTTACAATAGAATGATAGTGAAAAAGCTATCAGATTTATGAGGTGTGTGCAGATAAAACAGCAATTAGAAAAATTATCTTAATGATTCTATCAAAAAAAAAAAAAACAAATTGAAAATCAATGAGTGATACATTCATCTTAAAATGACGGGAAAAGAAAACCAAAGTAAACCCAAAGAATTTGGAACAAATGAAACAATAAAGACCTGGGCCAAAATTAATATAATAGAAAATAACTACTGAATAAAAAGGATGAACAGAAATATAATTTGGTTGTTTGGAAAGACTAATAAAATTGGAAAATCTTTGGCAAGATTGATTAAGAACAAAGTTGCCCTGTCTAAACAATATGAAAAATGAACAAGGGGAAATGACCTGCCAGCATTAAGGAGATAGTAAAAGGACAATATGAAGAATTTCATGCCAGTTAATTTGAAAACTTATGTGACATGAACAAATTCTTAGAAAAATGCAACTTACCAAAACTGATTCAAGAAGAAATAGAAAACATAAATCATCTATTCATTAGCAAAGCTGATAGATAGTTAGAGATCTTCTCACAGAGAAAACTTCAGACTTTAAATTGTTTTACCATGGAGTCCAAGCAGACATTAAAGGAACAAATATTTTCAATTTTACAGAAACTATAACAAAATAGAGTAGAAGAGGAAATATTCCCCAACTATTTTTATGAGGCTCGTGTAACCTTGCTACCAAAAACCTGATGTGAAAATACAGGAAAGGAAAATTGTAAGTGAATCTCATTCAGGAACATACATAGATACAATCATTTTAAATTATTAACCAAGCAACTGATGACTGCCAGATGGGCAGGGGGTTGGGGGACTGGTAATAAAGGTAAAGGTATTAAGAAGTAGAAATTGGCAGAATAGTCCCGGGGATATAAAATACAGCACAGGGAATATAGTTAATAATAATATTGTTATAACTACATATGGTACCAGGTGTGTACTAAATTTACCAGGGAAGGGGGCCACTTTATAATTTATAGAAATATTAACCACTATGCTGTACACCTGAAACTAATATAATATGAATGCCAACTGTAATTGAAAAAAAAGATAGAATCTGGTGAGTTTCCAGTGACACAAAATGTTCAGAAACACTGGCTTTGATACCTGTCATCCATTAGTTTTTGAGTATATGAAAGTTTAAGTAACAGTCTGAACCCCAGCTCACAGCTGCTATCTTATATGTTGTTTGAATAGTTTATTAGTGGTTTATTTTTTACTTGTAATGAGTCATATAAACTACATTGATTCTTTGTAGTTCTTTATAAGATTAGAAAAAATATTAACAAAGCTAATCCAGTAAGTCTAAGAAATAATACAACATATTTAAGTTCTGTCTATTCTACACATGCAAGGTTAAAAAAAAACACTAGAAAAATCAATGTTATTATCTACATCAACAGATCAAAGAAAAAATATTGTGTCAACAGATGTTGAAAAATGATTTAAACTTTGTCACTTATAATTTTGTTTAATTATTAAACTGATAACAATATTTTTGGCTTTTGTATGAGCATTTACCTCAGAGTCAATATATGCTCTCTTTTTCCCTTTTAATTTTGGGCATTGAAGAACCAAACATTTAAAAATAATAAGTAAATGAAATACTGCAATGTTATAAAATTAAAACAAAAACAAGGATTAGAAAAGTTGTTTCATTCTTATATATCACATTTGCAGTTATATTATACATCTTGCAAAATAACATTAAAATTAAAGAATGCATAAGCATCCTACTTCACTTCTGTACTTATTACAGACAGAAAAATGAGTAAACACTTACTTTAAAATATTGAATTATCTAGGCATAAATATGCTAGAATAATTTTATAAAAGTGTTTTAAATTTTCATTGTTATGGCTTACCACTTAGGATTTAGTAATATTAAGAGGAAAAAGTAACAATTTTATATGCTACATAATAAAAATGAAAATCCTATGTGATATCTTTAAAAATGGCTTATTTTAATAGCGGTATGTAAAAATGATTTAAAATAAATTAAAAAGGCACAAATAATTTATTTAAGATAAATATTGATACTAAATTCTCTAAAATCATAATGCTGAGTGAAAGAAGTTGAGACAAAGGATACACTGAATCACCAGAAAAATATATACTGAATTTTTAGAAAATTTAAACTATTATTTTCTAACAGAAGTGGACCATGGTCAGCTGGGGCTGAGAGAATTGAATTTCAAAGAAGCACAGGAACTGGGGGTAATGGTAGTATTTTGTAACTCTATTGTGTTGGTGATTTGATCAGAATTCATCAAATTGTACACTTTAATTGGATATAGTTCTTTGTACAGAAATTATCTCATTAAAACCAAGGAAATACAAAAGATTGTAAGAAAATATTATGAACAACTATATGCAACAAACTGGGCAACTTGGACAAAATAGATAAATTCCTAGACACATACAATTTTCCAAAACTAAATCAGGAAGAATCAGAGAATCTGAACAGACAGATTACACCTAGCAAAAGTGAAACAGTCACAAAAATCTCCCAAACAACAAAAGCCATGGACTAGATGGCTTCACAGGTGAATTTTACCACACATTTAAAGAATTAACACCTTTCCTTCTCAAACTATTTAAGAGAAGGGAAGCCTTCCAAGTTCATTTTATGAAGCCAGCATTATCCTAATTCCAAAACCAAATAAAGACTCCACTAAAAAAATTATAGGCCAATAGCCCTCATGAACATATATGCTAAAATGCTTTTCAAAATATTAGTAAAGTGACTGGTTTATTTCATTTGGCATACTACTCTCCAGTTCCATCCATGCTGTTGCAAAAGGTTAGAGTTCCTTCTTTCTTTTTGCTGTGTAGTATTCTATTGCGTAAATATACTACAGTTTTTTATCCAGTCATTTACTGATGGGCACTTAGGCTGTTTCTAGAACATGGCTATTGTAAATAGCACCATTATAAACATAGGGATGTATAAGTTGTTTTGAATTGATGATTCAGGATTCTTAGGGTATATTCCCAGCAGTAGTAAAAGGCAAATACTATATGATCTCACCTATAAGAGGAATCTAATGACCAAAATAAACTAATGAACAAAATAGAACCTCAGGCATGGAAACATGGAACAGACTGAAAGTGACCAGAGAGAAGAGGGGAGAGGGACAGTAGTTGAAAGAACAGGAAAGGACTAGACCAAGAGCATGGATAGGAAGAAATAACATAATTAAAATGTCTATACTACCCAAAGTAATCTATAGAGTCCACATAAGTACTATCAGGGTTCCAATGATGTGTTTCACAGAACTAGAACAAATATTTCAAAAATTTATATGGAACTACAAAATGCCCCACATAGCAGCAGTGATTCTGAGAAAAAGGAACAAAGTTGGAGCAATCACACTACTGAATAGCAAACTATGTTATAAAGTCATAGTAATCAATACATCCGGGGTACCAGTATAAAACAGATCCATAGATTAATGGAACAGATAGAGAGCACAGAAATAACCCACACCTTAGAGTCAAGTAATACTTGACAGAGGAAGCAAGTGCATACTATGAACTACAGATAGTTTATTCAATAAATAGTGTTAGTAAAATTGGACAGATACATGCAAAAAAATGAAAATAGATCACTTTCTTACACCACATACAAGAATAAATTCAAAATGGATCATAGACAAACCCAGGTCTCTATGATCAACTAAGTTTCAACAAAGGGGAAAGGAGCATAAAATGGAATAAAAATAGCCTCTTCAACAAGTGGTGTTGAGGGAACTGGACAGGAACATGCCAGAAGAAGGAGGAGGAGGAGGAGGAGGAGGAGGAG